>JBAIZL010000002.1:226166103-226326103 GCA_036971475.1 Prosapia bicincta
ATTTAAAAGTACAGTGAAAAAAGAGATTAGATAAGAAATATCTATTAAATGTGACTACAATAATGATAAAGTTTGAGATAACTATGCTGATTGCAGTTTCGCTCAGTAAAGTCAGTGTATTATAAGCCATAAATCTTGTGATCTTTACTCTATAATTTAACTGTTCTTAGGTTACAACGTATAGCAATGTAATCAGATAGAAGATACAAGAATTGAGTCACTAAATCAAGGTTCAGTTGTTAGTCTCTGTGGGTTGTTATTATAGAAGCATCTGATAACACCCCTTCGCTGAAGATAACCTGCTACAATGCAATCTCTCAAATTTGGTAGTCCCATCTAACAACTAGACAGTTAAATCTGGAGGAGAATATTGGGGTAACATTAAACCGGCGCGGTGGGCTTTTCATGACATCGGAATTATTATTGAATAAAAGTTTTAATTATATAGTTACATTTTCCTAATATATTCCTTACATTTTGAGAGATTTATTCCATTTAAATAGTGTTTGAACAAATGTGTAGCAAACATATGTGTATACTAAACACCACACAGCACACGGCAAATGGAACACTGCATGGCATACTGTACACGTCCCGGCACCCAGAATATGGAAAATTGCACGGTCCCCGACACATTTACACGTCACGCCATACGGCCCATGGAACAATGTACACGTCACGCCACATGGTCCACGGTACTAGGAACACTGTTCGGCATACGGCACATGGCACACTTACACGTCACGCCATACGGCCCATGGAACAATGTACACGTCACGCCACATGGTCCACGGCACTAGGACTCTGTTCGGCATACGGCACATGACACACTTACACGTCACGCCTTACGGCCCTTGGAACAATGTACACGTCACGCCACATGGTCCACGGCACTAGGAACACTGTTCGCATACGGCACATTGCACAATTACACGTCAGGACATACGGCCCATAGAACAATGTACACGTCACGACACATGGATCACTTCAGAAACCAACGGCACCTGGAGCACTATACACGTCATGCTACATGAATCACGGCACAAGGAACACTGCAAGCTTACTTTACACGTCAATGTGCATTGCAGACGCCACATGGAACACGCCATAGCAAACTGTACATGTCATGACACACGGAACATGAAACCCCTAACATGTTACGCCTCATGGCACATGGAACACTCTATACGTCACTTTACACGGCACATGGAACAATGTATGGCCCTACACATCACGGCCCTCGGCATTCGGACCTATGCACACTCCAAAACATACATAACACTACATGTTACGGCATACGACACATAGAAAACTCCTCGGCACTCGGCACACAGAACACTATACACATCACGCTACATTGCGCATGGCACATGGAGCACTGTACAAGTGACGGTACATGGACCATTGCATGGCACGCAGTACACGTAACGTGCTTCCGAACTTGGAATGTTGCATGGCACACATTACATAGAACATGGTGCACAACATAGTACATATCACACACCACACTGCACACCGCAATTGAACACTGCATGGCACACTGTACACTTCACGGCACACGGCTTATGGAACCTCTTACGTGTCACGGCACTTGTAACTCTGCTTATCATACTGCACATGGAACACTACACACATCATGCTACATGGGACATGGAACGCTGTTCAAGTCACGATACATGACCCACGCCACGTGGAACACTGTAAACGTCACGCCATACGTCTTATGGCATATGGAACTCTGTAAGACTTACGGTACATAGAGCACAGTACGTGCACGTCACGGTACATGGCACACGGTACAAGCAACACAGTACGCACACTGTTCATAGAACACTGTATAAGCCACTGTACATGGCACAAGGAACAATGTTCGCAATACGGCATATGAAACACTGTACAAGTCACGACACATGACCCATGGCACTAGGAATACTGTTCGACATACGGCACATGGACCCCTGTACACGTCATACCATACGGCACACGGCACAAGGAACGCTGTTCGGCATATGTCATAAGGAACGCAGTTCGGCATACGGTACAAGGAACGCTGTTCGGCATAAGGCACGTGGAACACTGAACGACCCACAGCACATTGACCACGATACACGTCATGACATATATGGAACACTGTTCACGTCACGGGACATGGCCTACGACACACGGAACTCTGCACGGCAAACTGTTGGATATCGACTAAAGTCTTGGCAAAACATGTGGTTAATGTGTCTCACTTGGTAACAAACACTGACTTATAACTTAGTCGTATATATTAAAAAAAAGTACTTAACAAATAGTACAAGTGAATAAAATAATTCTGCAAATTGTTTTTTAGTTGTCTAATTAAAGTTCAGTTAAATTCTTCTGACATTTAATCCTAACCATATTAAATATTTTTTTTTTGAATTTGTAATAAAGATAATGAAAGATACTTTGTCAAAACCAACATAGATATTTATTATGTACCAAATAAAGTAGAATGAATTTTCATTTTCATAAAGGGACAAAAGTTAATAGATTTTAATAAACAACAACAATACTATTGTTACTATATTACATCTAAAGTATATATTTTTATTAAAAAATTATCAATCTAAATCTTGATGAAATTAATAGTTTCTCCAGAAATTTACGAGTATAATAATTTCAATAAATATGCATATTTCAAACTAAACAATGTAAAGTTTGTAAAACTGCAAGGACTTTACAGAGCACTGTGTAGAAAGTAGGACGAGGCTTTGTTGGTATGAATTAAGCACGAGTTGACTAAGAAAGATTTACTTTGGCTCAACTTACCACAACTCCTCAGAGCTGTTTCCGTTCCTTTGTCTCAACTTGATTGAGGTAACGCTAGCTCCGACTGGAAATAAGTTCTAACACTCAACCTGTTACTTGCTCTTGTAATTACTCATATTATTTATAGCATTATAAGACTCAAGTCAGTTATTTTTTCATGAATTAAAAAGGAAACCTTTTGAGAAAAGTAATGGTACTTTTTTACGAACGAAACTTTGAAATGATTATATAATATAAGTCAAGAGTTTACCTCCAGTTAGCTCTATAATACATACATACCTGTACACACACGAAAACACACACTCACCCCACCCCCAAACACACACACACACACACACACACACACACACACACACACACACACACGCACACACGCGCACACACGCGCACACACGAACACACACACACACACACACACACACATACACACACATACACACACACACACACACACACACACACACACACACACACACACACATACACGCACACACACACACACGCACACACACGAACACACACACACACACACACAAACACACACACACACACTTTTTTCAAAGCCACACTAACAGCAAGTCGGGAGGCTGCATAGAGGGACGTAAGTAAGCACTCCGAGCGGCTGACTCACACCCACAGATACTCTTGGCCTGGTACCAAAGTCAAACTAACAGCAAATCGGTAGACTGCATAGAAGGAATTAGGTAAGCATTCTGTGCGGCTGATAGACCCACAGATTCTCTTGGCCTGGTTCCAAAGGAAAACTAACAGCAAATCGGGAGGCTGCATAGAGGAACGTAGGTAAGCACTCTGAGCGGCTGACTAACACCCACTAAGTCTCTTGGTCTGGCTCCAAAGCCACACTAACAGCAAGTCGGGAGGCTGCATAGTAGGGACGTAGGTTTGCACTCTGAGCAGTTGGTTTTACCCACGTGTCTCTTGGCCTGGTTCCAAAGCATCACTAGCAGCGAATCGGGAGACTGCGTAGAGGGACGTGGGTAAGCAGTGAGCGGCTGACTGAGACACGCTAAGTCTCTGGTCCTGTTTCCAAAGCCACACTAAAAGCAATTCGGGAGGCTTCATAGAGGGCCGTAGGTATGCACTCTGAGCAGTTGGTTTTACCCACGTGTCTCTTGGCCTGATTCCAAAGCATCACTAGCAGCGAATCGGGTACTGCATAGAGGGACGTAGGTAAGCACTCCGAGAGGCTGACTGAGACCCACTAAGTCTCTTGTCCTGGTACCAAAGCCACACTAACAACAAGTCGGGAGGCTACAAAGAGGATAGGTAAGCACTACGAGCGGCTGACTGAGACCCACTAAGTCTCTTGTCGTGGTTCCAAAGTTACACTAACAGCAAGCATATTGAGATTGCGCAATGTTTTAATGAACATTATTTTTTTATTCCATAATAGTGCTGATTGGATTATTCACTGGATATTAAAGGAACTGGCCATAAGTTTACGCCGGGAAATTTACTAAAACGTCTTTTATTTAAATCTTCCTGTGTCAATAGAAATCTTAATAAAAAAGTTTTAATATATATCTATTTTATATAAATTTATGTAAATACTTTGTCTAAATGGATACTTTATAATAGCAAATATATTTTTTATGTGATTAGTCGAAACACAATATAACGTTGTTACGCCTAATTTTACGTAATTGCTTTGTACGAATACATCATAGCAATTAGTAAAACTGTTTAAAGAGCAGCAAGTCTAATGGTTACACTGTAAAACAATCCTTTGTTTAATGATGTCTGTTCCAGAGGTTGCACAAAATTCTATCATTATTTTAATAGAGTTCGTTATCCATTGTTAACAGAATTTTAAACCTCTATGCAGACATACACATTACTCAGGCGAGACGAGTATGTACAACTAGCAATACGATTCCTCACATACTCTATGCAGACATACAGATTACTCAGGCGAGACGAGTATGTACTACTAGCAATACAATTCATCACATACTCTATGCAGACATACACATTACTCAGGCGAGACGAGTATGTACAACTAGCAATACGATTCCTCACATACTCTATGCAGACATACACATTACTCAGGCGAGACGAGTATGTACAACAAGCAATACAATTCCTCACATACTCTATGCAAACATACACATTACTCAGGCGAGACGAGTATGTACAACTAGCAATACGATTCCCCACATACTCTATGCAGACATACACATTACTCAGGCGAGACGAGTATGTACAACTAGCAATACGATTCCTGACATACTCTATGCAGACATACAGATTACTCAGGCGAGATGAGTATGTACAACTAGCAATACCATTCCTCACATACTCTATGCAGACATACACATTACTCAGGCGAGACGAGTATGTACAACTAGCAATACGATTCCTCACATACTCTATGCAGACATACACATTACTCAGGCAAGACGAGTATGTACAACTAGCAATACGATTCCTCACATACTCTATGCAGACATACAGATTACTCAGGTGAGACGAGTATGTACAACTAGCAATACCATTCCTCACATACTCTATGCAGACATACACATTACTCAGGCGAGACGAGTATGTACAACTAGCAATACAATTCCGGGCGAGACGAGTATGTACAACTAGCAATACAATTCCTCACATACTCTATGCAGACATACACATTACTCAGGCGAGACGAGTATGTACAACTAGCAATACCATTCCTCACATACTCTATGCAGACATACAGATTACTCAGGCGAGACGAGTATGTACAACTAGCAATACCATTCCTCACATACTCTATGCAGACATACACATTACTCAGGCGATACGAGTATGTACAACTAGCAATACGATTCCTCACATACTCTATGCAGACATACACATTACTCAGGCGAGACGAGTATGTACAACTAGCAATACGATTCCTCACATACTCTATGCAGACATACACATTACTCAGGCGAGACGAGTATGTACAACTAGCAATACAATTCCTCACATACTCTATGCAGACATACACATTACTCAGGCGAGACGAGTATGTACAACTAGCAATACAATTCCTCACATACTCTATGCAGACATACAGATTACTCAGGCGAGACGAGTATGTACAACTAGCAATACAATTCCTCACATACTCTATGCAGACATACACATTACTCAGGCGAGACGAGTATGTACAACTAGCAATACGATTCCTCACATACTCTATGCAGACATACACATTACTCAGGCGAGACGAGTATGTACAACTAGCAATACGATTCCTCACATACTCTATGCAGACATACAGATTACTCAGGCGAGATGAGTATGTACAACTAGCAATACAATTCCTCACATACTCTATGCAGACATACAGATTACTCAGGCGAGACGAGTATGTACAACTAGCAATACAATTCCTCACATACTCTATGCAGACATACACATTACTCAGGCGAAGACGAGTATGTACAACTAGCAATACGATTCCTCACATACTCTATGCAAACATACACATTACTCAGGCGAGACGAGTATGTACAACTACCAATACAATTCCTCACATACTCAATTGCAAGACATCTTATAAAGATGTTTTATACAAAATTTGTAACGTGAAATCTTTATGGTTATTTCGATGAGTGCTTTAAATTCTTCTGTTCATGCCCATGCTGCCTGACTAAGAGTTACCCCCTACGTAAGCAAAAATACCAATTAACTTGTAACAAACAAGAGTGAATTGCTGATGTTAACGCTGATTTGAATAAAATTGCCTCAAATTACAAACCATATAACAAAATTTAATAATCCTAATAATATATGTTGTGATAGTAAGATTTTAAAAAAATATCCCTTTAGAATACTTCCAAAGCAGAGTAATGCTTTAAACAACAAGTATCTACATTACACTTCATAGCATCAGATTTTATGCATTTACATTTCTTCTAAATTCTCAGGATAATATTATATGCAATTTATATTATTATTTGCCATCAATTTTAAAAACTTAAACCACTCATTCTTGCGACTTACTCTCAGTCCTACACTCTACATGTAGGCTACTTTTAGATTTTACACTACTCATATGTATTATTACACTTACTTTAACATCTTACACGCAATTTTACTCTCTTTTGCATGTTACACCTACCCTTACATCATACACGAACTCTTACTTATTACACAAACTCTTACATTGTACGAATACTGTATAACTTACATGTACCTTTACACTAACTCTTACATCTTACAGCTACTGTTACATCTCTCACGTATTTATTCATTGTACACTTACTCATACTTCATACACGTACTCGTACATACCACACCTACTCTTACACGTACTCTTACATCTTACACCTACTGTTACATCTAACACGTGGTCTTACATCTTAAACCTACTCTTACATATTACATCTACTGTTACATCTTACACTCACTCTTACATCTTACACTTACTCTTACATTTATCAATTACTCTAACACCTTAAACTTACTCTTACATCTTACACTTAATTCTTTCAATTATTCTTACATCTTACACCTACTGTTACATCCTACACTTACTCTTACATCTTACACCTATTGTTTCATCTGTACACTTACTTTTACATCTTATACGTACTGTTACATCTAACCTTTACTTTTCCATCCTAAAATAACTCTTACATGTTACATCCACTGTTTTATCTTACCTTTACTCTTACATCCTACACTTACTCTCACATCTTACATCTACTCTTACATCTTACACTTATTCTTACATTTAACACTTAGTAATACATCTTACACCTACTATTACATCTAACACTTACTCTTACACCTACTCTTACATCTAACACCTACTTTTACATCTAACACTTACCTTTACATCTTACACCTACTGTTACATCTAACACGTGCTCTTACATCTTACACCTCCTCTTACATCTAACACTTACTCTTACATCTCACACGCACTCTTACATCTTACTCTCACATGTTACACCTACTGCTACATCTAACACTTACTCTTACATTTCACCCTTATTCGCTCATCTTACATTTAGTCTATCACGTTATTGTATTTTTACTAACTGGCAAATTAAGTTGACATTTATTTGATAAACAGTTTTATTATACACTCCGACACCCTAGTCATTAAGCTGAGATGCCTAAAAAGAATTCATTCCCCGGGATCAGTGCCTAAAGGGTTAAATCCAAGCGAAATAGGTTTTTTAAAATAAAGTCCAGTGACTGGTTCTCTGGCAGGTTTTGGCAAGCGTCAGCACAGGACTGACTTCGGTCGGCGATGCTTGTTAAAGATTTTTATCTGCGTGACGGCTGGTATGGTGGCAAATGTAAAATGACGCCCAACGAACGTGGGGCATGAATTTCAAGCCAAAGAACAAATTGCTAGTATTCATGCTCCATACAAATGAGCCGATTGAGTTGTTGAGACGTACTCTTAAAACAAATCGGTCTCTTATTTTAACAAAAGGCATTGCTTAGTTTGACCTAGGATGTGTGAGTAATAAATAATAGATAACAGAAGTTAAGGGTTAAAAAGAGAGTAAATAATAAATAAATAACGAATAATTAAAAACAAAATAAAAAATAATAACAATAGAAACTAGTATGGAAGAGTACATAAGTATAAATAGGTAGAAGGAAAAGGGTTAAAAGAAAGTCAAAGTAAATAAAAATAGTTGAATTGAAAAAAAAATTTAAAATAAGATCAATGGAATCTAGTATTAAAAGTAACAATAGGGGTAGAAAGGAAAGGATTCAGGAAATAAGGTAATGCACACAAATAAGAACCACCAGTTGCATGAAACACCACCGGGTTTTATATATATGATTATTGTAATTTTTATTCCTGATGATGTTGGTACTGTTTACCAACGAAAAGCTATGGATATAAATTAATAACTATTCTTGTATTTGAATAATATATTGTTTTATTATATATATATATATATATATATATATATATATATATATATATATATATATATATATATATATTTATGTAGACAAGAAGGAGAAGCGAGATACAATTAAAATTTATATAGATAAGTAGCAAGAAGGAAATAAAATAAACAGACTATATGACAAAAAAAAACAGAAAAAGGGACATGGAGAAATTGATGGCGATGTTTAAGAAAAATAAGGAATAAGAGAGAGCAGAAGAAAGCAGGAGAAAGAAAAGGAGGAAGCAAAGAAAAACCAGGAGAAAGAACAGGAGGAAGCAAACAGATAGCAGGAGAAAGAACAGGGGAAAGCAAAGTGAAAAGCAGGAGAAAGAACAAGAGGAAGCAAAGAGAAAGCAGGAGAAAGAACAAGAGGAAGCAAAGAGAAAGCAGGAGAAATAACAGGAGGAAGCAAATAAAAAGCACGAGAAAGAGCAGGAGGAAGCAAAGAGAAAGCAGGAGAAAGAACAAGAGGAAGCAAAGAGAAAGCAGGAGGAACTATGAAAAAGCAGGAGAAAGAACAGGAGGAAGCAAAGAGAAAGCAGGAGAAAGAACAGGAGGAAACAATGAAAAAGCAGGAGAAAAAACAGGGGGAAGCAAAGAGAAAGCAGGAGAAAGAAAAGGAGGAAGTAAAGAAAAAGCAGGAGAAAGAATAGGAGGAAGCAAAGAGAAAGCAAGATAAAGCAGGAGAAAGAACAGGAGGAATAAACGAGAAAGCAGGAGAAAGAACAAGAGGACACAAAGAAAATGCAGGAGAAAGAGCAGGAGAAAGCAAAGAGAAGGCAGGAGAAAGAATAGGAGGAAGCAAAGAGAAAGGAGAAAGAGCAGGAGAAGAAAGTAAGAGAACAGGAGAAGAAGGAACATTAACAATGGCGAATGCAAGAGAAAGAAGAAGAAGAATCGAGGAGATTGAAGGAGAAAGTACAAGCAGAAATGAGATGACAAAATGAGAAAGCTAGGGGAATCCTGACAAATTATACAGGATAATTAATAAATAATTTTGCATAGCCTTAATAATGTAAAACTGTTTAAAAGAGCGTAACGTTCTGTGTAAATAGCCTTAGTTGTGAAGTTGTAGCCTGTAGCCATTGTATTAGGTTGTGTGTTGTTTTAGATGCTTGGGTGAAGTATACAGAGATTCTTTTAGTAGTTGTTTTACAGTGAAAACGTCTTTATGCGTGTCCAACACGTCCAGTGTATTCAGCTCACGTCTTAAGGGATTTACCCCATGATTTTATACAACTCGTTTTATATTATAGTTTCTGTTGTACAAGAATGGTTTTAATCAGTAGGCTAAGTTACTTTATTTATTGTGCATTAATAAGTTAAAATGTTATTATTCAATTTTTTTAATTAGTTAATAAATATATTAATTTATATTTCAATAAATCTTACAAAAATGAATTCAATACAAGATGCTATTTTTACTTTTATATACAAGATTCCTATGCGTTGTACAGATTTATTGCTGTCCTTGAAACGAAAGGTAATTCAGTGTGTCAGGAGCTCTTAAACTTATTTTAGTTACATTCGTTAGATGACATTTGTATAAAGTTATTTTGTCTATATCTAAAAGAGGTTAACTACATTCTTTTATTATAAAAACCATTAACTATATTCTATAGAAACTAAGTTCCTAGATGTCTTAAAGAGTGAATGACGCATTCGCTTCTGTCGACCAGTTCCACTGAATGGCTCATTCGCTCCTGTCGGCCAGTTCCAGAATGACGCATTCGCTCCTGTCGGCCAGTTCCACTGAATGACGCATTCGCTCCTGTCGGCCAGTTCCACTGAATGATTCATTCGCTCCTGTCGGCCAGTTCCACTGAATGACGCATTTGCTCCTATCGGCCAGTTCCACTGAATGATGCATTCGCTCCTGTCAGCCAGTTCCACTGAATGACGCATTGGCTCCTATCAGCCAGTTCCACTGAATGGCGCATTCGCTTCTGTCGACCAGTTCCACTGAATAACGCATTCGCTCCTGTCGGCCAGTTCCACTGAATGACGCATTTGCACCTATTGGCCAGTTCCACTGAATGACGCATTCACTTCTGTCGACCAGTTCCACTGAATGCCTTAGTAATTTCTTTTATTAGATATTAAATATAATCGTTCATATTTTCATAAATCTTACTGCTACTATTTCAATACAATGGCAATGATTCGTATTTTATTCCAATATTTGAAATAAAAACTTACTTGGACGTGTATAGGCCTTTAAAGAAGCAAGTTAAATAGAATAAAGCAGAAAACAGATACTTAATGCTTTAACATCACATTATTTATACTATTAATCATTACAGATTTCAAAGTTTCCAATTTACGTTTACTGAAAAATCCTAAACATCGTAGTTTGTCAAAACAAAACCTCACAATACAGCCAAGAATTTTGTCACCAAATTACATTTACAATAATTTCAAACACAGTTTTATTTTTAGGAAGACATAAATTATAAATAACATAACAATAGTGTTTAATTTTATTCTTTATCGCTTCAAATAAACTGGCTTTGTCCATGCAAAAATAATGGTAATTTCTTTTATTAGATATTAAATATAATCGTTCATATTTTCATAAATCTTACTGCTACTATTTCAATACAATGGCAATGATTCGTATTTTATTCCAATATTTGAAATAAAAACTTACTTGGACGTGTATAGGCCTTTAAAGAAGCAAGTTAAATAGAATAAAGCAGAAAACAGATACTTAATGCTTTAACATCACATTATTTATACTATTAATCATTACAGATTTCAAAGTTTCCAATTTACGTTTACTGAAAAATCCTAAACATCGTAGTTTGTCAAAACAAAACCTCACAATACAGCCAAGAATTTTGTCACCAAATTACATTTACAATAATTTCAAACACAGTTTTATTTTTAGGAAGACATAAATTATAATAACATAACAATAGTGTTTAATTTTATTCTTTATCGCTTCAAATAAACTGGCTTTGTCCATGCAAAAATAAATAAAGCCTTTATCCGCAAAGGGAGGTTTTATGTTATTAGAAGCCAGTTTATCGCAGCATTATTTGTTTGTCCTCTCCTTGTGAGCCTGAAAGATAAACGTTTCTACAACTAAGAGTTTTAAGCTCTTCTAATGCACTTTCATGTATATTGTTATTTTCTGATAAAATCACAATTTATTTCGTATGTTTTTCTATTTAATCTGCATAATGATTGTTTTCAAGTGGAAAATAAGAGCCCGCATAACTTTATATATAAACCGTGGGGTTTACTATAGGCCTATAACTTATGTGAAAAGCACTCGAATATATCGGTCTTACAGTTTCTAATATTTAGTAATCAATAATAAAAGAAGGAATGTTTATTACACTTTTACCCACAGGAATAAGATAATGCTGCATAAAACTGCTTCTGGCGCTGGAGAAACAGTTTTCACGAAACGCTTCACTTAGACTGCGTTGTATTGAACTTTAAAAAGTGCCAAAGTAAAACTTACATTTGAAACAAAATGAAGGTAAAAAGATAGTTCCTGCTTTGAATCAAACTTTTAAAGTACTGAAGTTTATGGCATTTACAGTTATAATCGAAAAAATAATGAATAGAGAGCATTAAACTTAAACTTCATTAACAACTCATTTTCGCCGTGTTTCCGTCACTGCTTCAGTATTTATAGGCCACTCTTCAACTGGCGACGTTGTTGCACTCAAGTAACAACTTGAATAAAAGCTGTATTGGTATTCATTCTGCAACGTGCAAGAAATTATTGTTTTCTCTAATAAAAAAACCTGAGATATGATGTTTTTTATCTTAATAAATACAAAATCAGAAACGTAGTAATAGATGAAAACACTAAAAACACATAAAAAGCACATAAAACACTGGCATTTTCCTGGTTGAGATGTTGGTAGAAATATATATGAGCCTCTGCTTATATATTTTTACACTCCCCTGGTTACATCGTAGCATTTTACACTGACGTTTTACCACATCTTGAATCGTTAATTGTTCTCCGTGTATTAATACGACCGCACTCGATGACGGTTCCAACTATTCTGCCCAGCGACCTTTCCAAGCCGCTTCTTCTCCAATTTCCAAACTTCCTAAGATGCAAATGTCCATCTTACATTTTTAATCAAAGAGAAAGCAGTTGCTATGGTAACTGACTTTGTTTATTTCGTAATTTTTAACTTTAATTAGTTTCAACTTTTGTGAAAGACTTTTCTTTACTCCATTGTGTTATTTCAATTTTTTAACTTTCATTTAATAATTTGTTTGTCTTTATTTCTTCCAATTTAATTAATTTCCTGTTTCTTCTTCCTAATTCAAACTTCGACGGTAGCGCTGTTGCTACAGTGTGGCAAGATCCTGTAAACAATCTCCCTATCGGTTTTTACCCGAACGTACCATAGCTTCATTCTTGCCTAACCTAATTTCTAAGCTATTATGTTTTAAATTAAAATTTGCACCTTTACAGAAATACAACTTTCCCTAGCTAGGCCTAATTTACTTTCCACACATGTTTTATACTTATATTCACTATCCCTGATTATGTTTGGTCAAAATTAATTTCAAAATATGCCTTTTGGCCTGGTCCCACAGGCTTCACTTTTACTGTTTTATTTAAATCGGTCGATTAACCGTTAGCCTAATTACGTTATGTTGGTTTATAATTTATTCTAACATTCCCAGTTTGTCTAATTAGTTCTAATTACTTTAGTTTACATTGATTTTCCTTATAGTTAACATTTTTATTATAATACTATGAAATAATTTGAATACTAGTTGATTGATCTATTTAACTATTGTAGGCTTAGTTACATTATTCTGTACTAATACCACATTTATTGCATCGGTCATTCTGGTCGCTGCAACACGTATGCTTTCATGTATGTATAAGAAACGTATGTAAGTTTTGGTATGTATGTATGCTTTTATGTGTTTAGAAGGAACGTATGTAAAACTTTGTATGTATGTAGACATTCATGTTTGTAGAAGAAACGTATGTAAAGTTTTGTATGTATGTATGCTTTCTATATGTAGAAGTAACGTATGTAATGTTTTGAATAAATCTATGCTTTCATGTATGTAGAAGGCATATATGTAAAGGTTTATATGTATGTATGCTTTCATGTATGTAGAAGGAATATATGTTGAGGTTTATAAGTATGTATGCTATCATGTATGTAAAAGGAACGTATGTAATGTTTTGTACGTATGTATGCTTTCATGTATGTAGAAAGAATATATGTAAAGGTTTATATGTATGTATGCTTTCATGTATGTAGAAGGAACGTATGTAATGTTTTGTATGTATGTATGCTTTCATGTATGTAGAAGGAATATATGTAAAGTTTTATATGTATGTATGCTTTCATGTATGTAGAAGGAACGTATGTAATGTTTTGTATGTATGTATGCTTTCATGTATGTAGAAGGAATATATGTAAAGTTTTATATGTATGTATGCTTTCATGTATGTAGAAGGAATATATGTAAAGGTTTATATGTATGTATACTTGCATGTATGTAGAAGGAACGTATGTAAATTTTGTATGTATGATTTCTGGTATGTAGAAGGAATATATGTAAATTTTGTATGTATCCTTTCAGGTATGTAGAATGAATATATGTAAAGTTTTGAATGTATGCTTTCGGGAATGTAGAAGGAATTTATGTAATGTTTTGAATGTATGCTTTCAGGTATGTAGAAGGAATATATGTAAAGTTTTGTATGTATGCTTTCTGGAATGTAGAAGGAATGTATGTAATGTTTTGTATGTATGCTTTCATGTATGTAGAAGGAATATGTGTAAAGTTTTGTACGTATGCTTTCAGGTATGTAGAAGGAATATATGTAAAGTTTTGTATGTATGCTTTCGGGAATGTAGAAGGAATTTATGTAATGTTTTGTATGCATGCATTATTTCATGTATGTAGAAGGAACGTATCTAAAGTTTTGTATGTATGTATGCTATTATGTATGTAGAAGAAAGGTATGTATAGTTTTTTATATATGTATGCTTTCATGTATGTAGAAGGAATATATGTAAAGTTTTGTATGTATGCTTTCAGGTATGTAGAAGGAATATATGTATAGTTTTGTATGTATGCTATCGGGAATGTAGATGGAATGTATGTTTTGTTTTGTATGTATGCTTTCATGTATGTAGAAAGAATATATGTAAAGTTTTGTATGTATGCTTTCAGGTATGTAGAAGGAATATATGTAAAGTTTTGTATGTATGCTTTCGGGAATGTAGAATTAATGTATGTAATGTTTTGTAAGTATGCATGTTTTCATGGTTGTAGAAGGAACGTATGTAAAGTTTTGTATGTATGTATGCTATCATGTATGTAGAAGAAATGTATGTATAGTTTTTTTTATATATGTATGCTTTCATGTATGTAGAAGGAATATAAGTAAAATTTTGTATGTATGCATTCAGGTATGTAGAATTAATATATGTAAAGTTTTGTATGTATGCTTTCAGGTATGTAGAAGGAATAAAGGTAAAGTTTTGTATGTATGCTTTCAGGTATGTAGAATGAATGTATGTAATGTTTTGTATGTATGTGTATTTTCATGTATGTAGAAGGAACGTATGTAAAGTTTTGTATGTATGTATGCTAAAATGTATGTAGAAGAAATGTATGTATAGTTTTTTATATATGTATGCTTTCATGTATGTAGAAGGAATATATGTAAAGCTTTGTATGTATGCTTTCGGGAATGTAGAAGGAATTTATGTATTGTTTTGTATGTATGCATTTTTTCATGTATGTAGAAGGAACGTATCTAAAGTTTTGTATGTATGTATGCTATTATGTATGTAGAAGAAAGGTATGTATAGTTTTTTATATATGTATGCTTTCATGTATGCAGAAGGAATATATGTAAAGTTTTGTTTGAATGCTTTCAGGTATGTAGAAGGAATATATGTAAAGTTTTGTATGTATGCATTCAGGTATATATGAGGAATATATGTAAAGTTTTGTATGTATGCATTCAGGTATGTAGAAGGAATATATGTAAAGTTTTGTATGTATGCTTTCAGGTATGTAGAAGTTATAAAGGTAAAGTTTTGTATGTATGCTTTCTGGAATGTAGAAGGAATGTATGTAATGTTTTGTAAGTATGCATGTTTTCATGGTTGTAGAAGGAACGTATGTAAAGTTTTGTATGTATGTATGCTATCATGTATGTAGAAGAAATGTATGTATAGTTTTTTATATATGTATGCATTCATGTATGTAGAAGGAATATATGTAAAGTTTTGCATGTATGCTTTCGGGTATGTAGAAGGAATATATGTAAAATTTTGTATGTATGCTTTCAGGTATGTAGAAGGAATATATGTAAGTTTTCTATGTATGTTTTCAGGTATGTAGAAGGAATATATGTAAATTTTGTATGTATGCTTTCAGGTATGTAGAAGGAATATATGTAATGTTTTGTATGTATGCTTTCATGTATGTAGAAGGAATATATGTAAAGTTTTGTATGTATGCTTTCAGGTATGTAGAAGGAATATATGTAAAGTTTTGTATGTATGTATGCTTTCAGGTATGTAGAAGTAATATATGTAAATTTTGTATGTATGCTTTCAGGTATGTAGAAGGAATATATGTAAAGTTTTGTATGTATGCTTTCAGGTTTGTAGAAGGAATATATGTAAAGGTTTGTATGTATGTATGCTTTCAGGTATGTAGAAGTAATATATGTAAATTTTGTATGTATGCTTTCAGGTATGTAGAAGGAATATATGTAAAGTTTTGTATGTATGCTTTCAGGTTTGTAGAAGGAATATATGTAAAGTTTTGTATGTATGTATGCTTTCAGGTATGTAGAAGTAATATATGTAAATTTTGTATGTATGCTTTCAGGTATGTAGAAGGAATATATGTAAAGTTTTGTATGTATGCTTTCGGGAATGTAGAAGGAATGTATGTAATGTTTTGTATGTATGCTTTCATGTATGTAGAAAGAATATATGTAAAGTTTTGTATGTATGCTTTCAGGTATGTAGAAGTTTTGTAAAGTTTTGTATGTATGCTATCGGGAATGTAGAAGGAATGTATGTAATGTTTTGTAAGTATGCATGTGTTCATGGTTGTAGAAGGAAAGTATGTAAAATTTTATATGTATGTATGCTTTATGTATGTAGAAGGAATATATGTAAAGTTTTGTATGTATGCTTTCGGGTATGTAGAAGGAATATATGTAAAATTTTGTATGTATGCTTTCAGGTATGTAGAAGGAATATATGTAAAGTTTTGTATGTATGCTTTCAGGTATGTAGGAGGAATATATGTAAGTTTTGTATGTATGCTTTCAGGTATGTAGAAGGGATATATGTAAAGTTTTGTATGTATGCTTTCAGGTATGTAGAAGGAATATATGTAAAGTTTTGTATGTATGCTTTCAGGTATGTAGAAAGAATATATGTAAAGTTTTGTATGTATGCTTTCAGGTTTGTAGAAGAAGTATATGTAAAGTTTTGTATGTATGTATGCTTTCAGGTATGTAGAAGGAATATATGTAAAGTTTTGTATGTATGCTTTCAGGTATGTAGAAGGAATATATGTAAAGTTTTGTATGTATGCTTTCAGGTATGTAGAAGGAATATATGTAAAGTTTTGTATGTATGCTTTCAGGTTTGTAGAAGGAGTATATGTAAAGTTTTATATGTATGTATGCTTTATGTATGTAGAAGGAATATATGTAAAGTTTTGTATGTATGCTTTCGGGTATGTAGAAGGAATATATGTAAAATTTTGTATGTATGCTTTCAGGTATGTAGAAGGAATATATGTAAAGTTTTGTATGTATGCTTTCAGGTATGTAGGAGGAATATATGTAAGTTTTGTATGTATGCTTTCAGGTATGTAGAAGGAATATATGTAAAGTTTTGTATGTATGCTTTCAGGTATGTAGAAGGAATATATGTAAAGTTTTGTATGTATGCTTTCAGGTATGTAGAAGGAATATATGTAAAGTTTTGTATGTATGCTTTCAGGTTTGTAGAAGGAGTATATGTAAAGTTTTGTATGTACGTATGCTTTCAGGTATGTAGAAGGAATATATGTAAAGTTTTGTATGTATGCTTTCAGGTATATAGGAGGAATATATGTAAACTTTTGTATGTATGCATTCAGGTATGTAGAAGGAATATATGTAAAGTTTTGTATGTATGCTTTCAGGTATGTAGAAGGAATAAAGGTAAAGTTTTGTATGTATGCTCTCAGGTATGTAGAAGGAATATATGTTAAGTTTTGTATGTATGCTTTCAGGTATGTAGAAGGAATAAAGGTAAAGTTTTGTATGTATGCTTTCAGGTATGTAGAAGGAATATATGTAAAGTTTTGTATGTATGCTTTCAGGTATGTAGAAGGAATAAAGGTAAAGTTTTGTATGTATGCTCTCAGGTATGTAGAAGGAATATATGTAAAGTTTTTTATGTATGCATTCAGGTATGTAGACGGAATATATGTAAAGTTTTGTATGTATGCTTTCAGGTATGTAGAAGGAATAAAGGTAAAGTTTTGTATGTATGCTCTCAGGTATGTAGAAGGAATATATGTTAAGTTTTTTATGTATGCTTTCAGGTATGTAGAAGGAATAAAGGTAAAGTTTTGTATGTATGCTTTCAGGTATGTAGAAGGAATGTATGTAATGTTTTGTATGTATGTATATTTTCATGTATGTAGAAGGAACGTATGTAAAGTTTTGTATGTATGTATGCTTCCATGTTTGTAGAAGGAACGTATGTAAAGTTTTGTATATATGTATGTTTTATGTATGTAGAAGGAACGTATGTAAAGTTTTGTATATATGTAGAAGTAACGTATGTAAAGTTTTGTATGTATATATGCTTTCATGTATGTAGATGGAATGCATGTAAAGTTTTGTGCATTTTTGCCTTGAAAAAATACATCAAGTTTAAATTATGTGTTTTTGCGAATTAAAAAAAAATTGGTTTTAATTTAATTAGTTTAAATAGCACAGATAGTATCATAGATTCGGCTGATGCTCACAGGTTGTATCTATTGTTTATACCTAAAGTGTTATCTATGTTTAAAGTTCTAGGAGTAATGGTTTCAAATACTGCTGCAAAGCAGAGTATTTGCCGAACCTTATGAGGTACGTAGCATAGTATGTTACCCCTTGACCCCTGTACCTCCTGATGTAATAGTACATAGAAGGAACGTATGTAAACTCGTATAATTTTTGGCCTAGGAAATGGATGAATAATTTCTGGATTGTACTGAATTACTGCAATAAATAGTATTCTTTTCTTAAATAAAGGTGCTAAGTCTACAGTTTCTTCAATAATTAAACAACGGAATATTAATGCGTCATTGAAGTCGCTAAAGCTAGTGAGTTCAATATTCAATTCACCAGCGTTCAAAGCATTACCTGGATTTTATGTTTCTATCGATGTGTGGCAGTGCTTGTCAATTATTTCCAAAGCTTTTAATTAATTTTCAGTATTTAAAACTACTATTAGTCATATTACTATCATTGTTCTTTTTTTGTTGCTGAAAAGGAATTTTGTTTTCTTGTGTAGGATTACAAAATATCTTTAAAATTTCAAGAATCCTTTGCATTTTATCCATTACGTGAACGACTTTATTCCTTATAGTTGGTTTGATTAATAAGGTGCTGAATCTTATTTCTGTTCTAACTAATTTCTGATAAAACAATAATTCATCGGATATTCCAAGACACACGCCCTGTTACTACTCCGTGTTATTTATGTGTGTTGCAATATAATGGCTTACCATTACCTGCGACAGGTTAGATACCGCGTCTAGTATTAATGTTACATGAAATAAGATATAAACTAAAGTAAAGCTAGATGTACACTCCCAGCCTCCCACCGTTTTAAGATGTCTAACAAAAATTCACTTAAAGTACTTGACATTATTAAGGAATACAGTTAATGTCGTTCTATCACAAATTTAGGAAAAGGATAAATTAACATTTTATATTTCAATTAATTATATGTTTATATTATATGTTTAAAAGGGTAAGAAAAGTGCACAAGATTAGGGTAGGCCTATATGTGTTCCCCTCTCAGTAGAATAGCCTTTTTGCCACAGATGGATACATCTGCATTATTTATTGATTGTTATGCAATGGCCAGCAAACACAAGGTGTTTGTTAAACCGTCTTCTAGCTCTGCTAGACTGTTACTCACAAATACATTCAAAACGTAAAACACCTTGTTTTAAACCTTACATTAGTTACCTCTTTTACATTATGATTAAACAGTATTCCTTCATCAAGCCGTCTACACAAGCATTATGGGTTACATATTGAAATGTAGGCGTAAAGTGTCCGGTTATATAAGAGTGATGCCCTTAACTTAAACAGCATTTAAACCTTTAAAATTAAGTAAGTGAATACTTTTGCACTTCGTACAACTACTGCTTTAGTAGAGAGTAAGCTTCGAAAATGAAACGATAGTTTCGAAACGTGTCAGTAAGTTCAAATGTAAGCATATAATTAGGCATTAATTACTTATAGTTTATCCCCTGAATTCAAGATGATTACAACAAGAAACGTTAAAAGAAATTAGGAGAAAATTAATTAAATTCATAAGGAAAAATTGTTCAGAAAAATATAGTAAATATATATCAATAGAAATATTGGCGTATTTGTGGTTAAATAACGGTTACATCGAATAGAGACTTTGGCAACAAAAGAAACGATATCATTGTTAGCTTTGTGTCTGGAATCCTCACCAGACATTCCCTACAAGAAATGTCATACGTTAAGAAATCGCAAGTTACCACGAACAAGATTGTGAGTAAATTCTAGTTTGCAAAAAGCTTGACTACAAATAACAGATTACAAGCATTATATACACCGTTTGCCCACACTAACAACATGTGGTTTTATAACTAGGTGTGCAAAATAATGACGTTATGGAGTCTTCAAAATTTAAATTGAATATTTTCTAATGAAAAGTCATGTAAATAAACTAGTTTTAGTTGTACATCAGTTAACAGACATCGACTTGAGGGACCAGGAACTTATTACTATGAGAGAGGAGCTTAGAAGCAATGGCTATAAGGAATATGCCATTAATAAAGCGTTTACCGCCAAAGGGCCCTTCCTGTTGACGTGGACGAAAAAGAGACTGAGAAAGCTGGTACTGTAATTCTGCCCTTTATTAAAGGAACCACTGATAGGATTGGCAGACTCTTTAGGAGGCATGGTTTACGTCCGTTTACAAACCTTACATCACCATCGACAAGGTTGTTGGTAACTCCAAAGATAAGATCTTCTTGGAAAACCATGGTGTTTACAGCGTTTCCTGTGGAATTTGTAAGAAATCGTACATTGGCTAAACGAACAGACGTATCTCAGCTAAGCTTGAGGAGCACAAACTGGGCCTTAAAAACAAGCAGAAAACGTCGGCTCTGTACAGGCACCACTGCGATACAGGGCATACCATTGATTTCCAATCTTGCCGACAGATTGCTCAAGTGGAAAACTACAGGACTAGAATTATTCGTGAGGCTATCGAAATAGAGAAGCGAGAGAGTCTTAACAAACGCGATGATACTTTGAATTTGCCCGCAGTCTGGAAGTGTGTCATCGATAGATTTTATTGGCAGAAAGGTGAACAAAGGCATAGGAATGTGAGTAATTGTTTGGATCAGGTGTGTGTGGATTGACGTCAATGTGCGGATTGACGTCAATATGTGTATTGACGTTAATGGGCGTGACTTCATTCCTCTATATATAGGAGCCGAGTTATCTGCGCTCTTCACTCGCTCTTCTATTGTTGTTGGGTTCACCTCGTCAATGCTGTATGAGATTCTAGCGAAACGTCAGAACTGCGAATTTATGGACTGCAGAATGAACGGATGTACTCCAGATAGTAACTATTCATCATATATAAAATATATATATATATATATATATATATATATATATACACACACATACACACACTTACTCTCTCTGTCTCACACACATACATTTGCGTATAGAGAACATAGTTAACCAGTTCCTATATGGAATATATAACCGTGCATCCCCATAGGATATAACAGCGGCTCTCAACCTGGGGGGCGCGCCCCCCCTGGGGAGGCGTAGAAGAATTCCAGGGGAGGCGTCAACAAACTTTAAAAAAAATTGAATTTGATGTTGGACACAAACACACAATCATTGAAATTTCTTTATAGCTTAATAGAGCTATAAAGCTCTATTTTTTACTCAACGAACTTTTCTTCCTTTCCAAAATCTCGTCGATGATACCCAAAGTCTTCCAAAAGACCTAGTAAATGAAATGAAGGACCTAATATCTGAGCATTTGTTGTCTCTGAAGAACAAAATTGGAGCCTATTTTCCAGATATAAGCTCGGAAAACTGGGAATTCAAGTTAACAAGAGACCCTTTTCAAATCAACATTGATATACCTTCTGATCACATTCAAGAACAAACAATTGACTTGCAATGTGATTCCAAAGCTAAATTGGATTTCCCAAACATGGATCTCGAAGATTTCTGGCTACTATATCTTCCTGTTTACCCAGAAGTAAGATGGAGGCAGTCAAGTTGCTTGTACAATTTTCATCAACTTATCTATGCGAGACAGGATTTTCAGCCCTGGCAAGTATAAAATCTAAATATCGAGCCAGACTAGATGTGGAAAGTGACCTGCGGTGTTCTTTGTCAAAATTTCATCCAAACATACAAAAAATAGTTAACGAGAAACAGTGCCAGCCCTCACACTAGCACTACAAAAGTAGCGAACATTTTGCTGGTTATTACTTAAACATAATGTAAGTAAATTTATCATATATAAGTCTAAATTACCTTAATCCGTGAAGGGAGGCATGACCTCACACCAAAGTGTGAAGGGGGGCTCAGAGCCTAAAAGGTTGAGAACCCCTGGGATATAACATCCTTACCTATCCCAAAAACATCCTTTCACTTGCTAAACACCCATAGCTATAAACAAACATCCAAAAAGCTACCCTATTCCAAACAACTACCCCGTTCTGCTCACAGCATTTGTCGCCAGAAACAGAAGCTCTATCAAAACCCTACCTTGTTTATTTAGTGTTCTTTACAGTTGTTCACGCTAAGCAAAATATTATTTACTTAATACATTAATCAACATATATTTTCTATATATCTTATTACCATTTTTCTATTCAATTACGTGTAAATACAGTGTACTGCATGTAATGTTATAATAATAAAATATTAATTGTGGCACCAGACATAGTCTATCAAAGACTAGTTGATCAAGCCGTTACAGCTATCTCATTATGGATAATGGAAGGAGAATTTATAGCCTGCGAAAGCTTTTAATATAACGAATTTAAAACGTCAAAATACTTAGACTAACTGTGTCTGATTACTTTCCAATGGATATTTTTCTCCTAAAATCAGTAGCGTATATATATATATATATATATATATATATATATATATATATATAAATATTTTTTTTTTTTTTTTTTTTTTAAACGCAACATTAGTGAAACTTAGTGGTTAGTATGTTCGACGGTCCATTAGTGAAACGTAGTGCAAAGTCCCTAAGTGACACTTAGTGACGCAAAACTAGTGACACTTAATGCCGAGTTCATTTCACGCAACATTAGTGACACTTAGTGCTGAGTCCATTCACCAGCACATTAGTGAACGTTAGTGCAGAGTCCCTTGAGTGACAATAAATTAGTGACTCAAAATTAGTTACACTTATTGTTCAGTCCTTTTTCGCGCAACATTAGTGGCACTTAGTAGCGAGTCCATTGGCTCAAAGTGACATTTATCTCCGTGCCCATTGGACACAACAACAGTGACACTTGGTGCTAAATTCATTTGACGCAATATTAGTGACAGCGCTGTGCCTATTGGACACAAAAATAGTGACACTTGTGCCGGGTCCATTTGACGCAATATTAGTGACACTTAATGCTCAGTCCTTTTTAGCGTAATTAGTGGCGAGTCCATTGGACGATACATTAGTGGCACTTAGTGGCGAGTCAATTGGACGCAACATTAGCGACACTTAGTGGCGAGGTCATTGAACGCAACATTAGTGACACTTAGTGCTGAGTCAATTCATCGGCACATTAGTGAACGTTAGTGCAGAGTCCCTTCAGTGAGAATTAATTAGTGACGCAAAATTAGTGACACTTAATGCTCAGTCCTTTTTTGCGCAACATTAGTGGCTAGTCCATTGGAGGCAACATTAGTGACATTTATCTCCGTGCCCATTCGACACAACAATAGTGACACTTAGTGCCGAGTCCATTTGACGCAATATTAGTGACTCTTAATGCTCAGTCCTTTTTCGCGCAATTAGTGGCACTTAATGGAGAGTGCATTGGACGCAAAATTAGTGACATTTAGCGCTGTGCCTATTGGACACAATAATAGTGACACTTAGTGCCGAGTTCATTTGACGCAATATTAGGGACACTTAATGTTCAGTCCATTGGACGCAACATTAGTGTTATTTAGTTCTGTGCCCATTGGGCACAACAATAGTAACATTTAGTGCCGACTCCACTTGACGCGATATTAGTGACACTTACTGCTGAGTCCATTCGACGGCACATTAGTAAAACTTAAGGTAGAGACCCTTGGACGCAAAATTAGTGACACTTAATGCCGAGTCCATTTGACGCAACATTAGTGATAGTTAGTGCAGAGTCCATTCGACGGCACATTAGAGAAAATCAGTGCAGAGTCTCCTGGGCGCAAAATTACTGACACTTAATGCCCTTGGACGCAATGTTAGAGACAATTAGCGACAATTAGTGGCAAATCCCGAAACAATGAAATCAAATTATTTTAGAGCAATTAATCTAATAGTGCTCTTTGTTGCTGCTGCTAATGGTGCGTTTGGTTTAAAATTAAAGAGTAAAAGCTTAAGGAAAATCGTATTTAACGAGTTGATTTGTTTGGTTTACAATAAAAAGGTTACCAATGAACATGTTTCCTAGCTACGTGCGTGTGCCTGTACATTACTTGAGGGTAACGTACACTGTAGCGAATGTGCGTTACAACGATCGCGACCAGAACTAACTTCGCTTCTAGCGCACATTATTCACGGTCGCTACCAAAACTAACTTTGATTCTAGCGCACCTTATCCACAGTCGCGACCAGAACTAACATGTCTTCTGGCGCACCTTATCCACGGTCGCCACCAAAACTAACTTTGCTTCTACGCCCCTTATCCACAATCGCGACCAGAACTAATTTGGCTTCTAGCGCACGTTATCCACGGTCGACACCAAAACTAACTTTCCTTCTAGCGCACCTTATCCACAGTTGCGACCAGAACTAACTTGGCTTCTAGCGCACCTTATCTACCGGCGCCACCAAAACTAACTTTGCTTGTAGCGCACCTTATCCACAGTCGTGACCAGAGCTAACATGCCTTCTAGCGCAACTTATCAACGGTCGCGAATAGAACTAACCTGTCTTCTAGCGTACGTTATCCACGGTCGCGACCAGAACTACCTTGGCTTCTAGTGCACCTTATCCACGGTCGCGACCAGAATTAACTTGGCTTCTAGTGAACCTTATAAAAGGTCGCAAATAGAACTAATTTTGCTTGTAGCGCATCCTATTTACCGTCGCGACCATAACTATCTTGTCATCTAACGCACCTTAACCTCGGTCGCGACCAGAACTAACTTATCTTCTAGCGCACCTTATCTTCGGTTTCCTCCAGAATTAATTTGGGTTATAGCTCACCTTATCCAAGGTCGCGACTAGAACTAATTTTGCTTCTAGCGTACCTTAACCACCGTCGCGACCCTAACTATCTTGTCTTCTAGCGCACCTTATCCTCGGTCGCGACCAGAATTACTTGTCTTCTAGACCACCTTATCCTTGGTTGCGTCCAGAATTAATTTGGCTTCTAGCGCACCTTATCCAAGGTCGCGACTAGAACTAATTTTGCTTCTAGCGTACCTTAACCACCGTCGCGACCCTAACTATCTTGTCTTCTAGCGCACCTTATCCTCGGTCGCGACCAGAATTACTTGTCTTCTAGACCACCTTATCTTCGGTCGCGACCAGAATTAATTTGGCTTCTAGCACACCTTATCCAAGGTCGCGACTAGAACTAATTTTGCTTGTAGCGCACCTTAACCACCGTCGCAACCCTAACTATCTTGTCTTCTAGCGCACCTTATCCTCGGTCGCAACCAAAATTAGCTTGGCCTCTAGCGCACCTTATCCTCGGTTGCGACCAGAATTACCTTGGCTTCTAGCACATCTTATCCTCGGTCGCGAATATCACTTATCTTCTAGAGCACCTTATCCACGGTCGCCATCAAAACTAACTTTGCTTCTAGCGCACCTTATCCACAATCGCGACAAGAACTAACATGTCTTCTAGCGCTCCCAATCAACAGTCGCAACCAGAACTAACCTATCTTCTAGCGAACGTTATCCAAGGTCACGACCAGAACTAACTTGGTCTCTAGCGCACCTTATCCACGTTCGCCATCAAAACTAACTTGGCTTCTAGCGCACTTTATCCATGGTCGCGACCAGAACTAACCTGGCTTCTATTGCACCTTATCCACGGTCGCAACCAGAATTAACTTGGGGCTAGCGCACGTTATCCATGGTCGCGACAAGAACTAACTTGATTTCTAGGGCACTTTATCCACAGTCGCGACCAGAACTAATAACTTGGTTTCTAGCACACCTCATCCACAGTCGCGACCAGAACTAACTTGACTTCTAGCGCACCTTATCCACAGTCGCGACCAGAACTAACTTTGCTTCTAGCGCACCTTATCCACGATCGCCACCAAAACTAACATGTCTTCTAGCGCACCTTATCCACGGTCGCCACCAAAACTAACTTTGCTTCTAGCGCACCTTATCCACAGTCGCGAACAGAACTAACTTGGCTTCTAGCGCACCTTATACACGGTCGCCACCAAAACTAATTTTGCTTCTAGCGCACCTTATCCACGGTCGCCACCAAAACTAACTTTGCTTCTAGCGCACCTTATCCACTGTCGCCACCAAAACTAACTTGGCTTCTAGGGCACCTTATCTACGGTCGCGACCAGAACTAACTTGGATTTTAGCGACTTTATCTATAAATATGTGTTGCTCAGTGAGCAAAATAACCAGTTTCATTATATGCTGCCGAGACCAATATATTTTGCTAATTGGAAAAATATAAAATGTTATTCTTTTTATGTTTAATACAGCATCAATGTTTGTTTAATAAATTGTATTACTCAGTTTGTTTGATGGCAATTTAATTTCAGAAGTAGAAATAAAAATGATAATAAAATTAGGAAAAACAATCATTATTATCTCTAGTTTTCTCTATCCATCAATGTGTATATATGTAAATATATATATATGTGTGTGTGTGTATGTATATATACACATGAAAGTGTAGTTCATGTGTAATATTTCATTACTTTTAATTTTTAAAAATGTTTCATAATACAAGGTGTTTATGCTTTTATTTGGAACTTGTAGGAATTTATTTTCGGAACTAGCATTGATAAAGATGCAGTAAGTAAAAATATGTTTAGGGAGCATTATTTATACATTTTGCCTAAGAAAAAGCGACCAGGCTCGACCATTATTATCCATTAACCCAGCTAATATTGCAGTTGTACATTAGATAAAGCATCAGCTGGGCTTGCAACTAGCAAACATTAAAATGAAGTATATGATTTGACACGTCGAGTCGCGTCGAAGTGCTGTTTATTATAATATAGCATAAAGTCTGCACTTTATTTAGCATATCTAGTTACATTGAATATATCAACACTCACATTTTTAATAGTTTTCTATTTTACATCAAGGTGTTCCATAGATCTTTCTTGTCAAAATCTTGAGAACCGAGGCGTTTCTAAAGTAACCGTGTAGTTTCATAGCTATTCGTGTTTTGATTCTCTGTGAAGCCGGTCAACTTTCGTAGGTCACGGCCTTCTAGTGCGGTTTTTCTGTCAGCACATGAGGGGTAAAACATTTCTGTGGACATTAGACGAAATATTTTGGAACCAAATGATCTCTTCACTTTTTTCATAACTGGATCCTTTCCTTGGAAGCTCCAGGTATTTTACAGTTCAAATAAATCAATATTACTTATAATACCTATGCAATCTCTGTGAAGGCTTAGAACATTTTCCGATCGTGACGTAGGCAGTTCAAACTGGCTCGTTTCATCGCGCCTGGGTTCGAAGAAGTACTTCGTTCATATCTGGTAAAGTAAAGCAACTTTTTCCCTTAATAATGACGGTTCTTAGTTCTTCTTTCTTCCTATGCGAGTGAGTTCGTAGCAACCTGTCAACCTTCGTGATGGCTTAGAGGTATTCTACGTTCTTATACGTAAGAGGTTTTAGCAACCAGTTCCTCGTCGTGACTATTTGAGTAGTTCTTCTTTCTTCCTATGCGAGTGAGTTCGTAGCGACCTGTCAACCTTCGTGATGGCTTAGAGGTATTCTACGTTCTTATACGTAAGAGGTTTTAGCAACTAGTTCCTCGTCGTGACTATTTGAGTAGTTCTTCTTTCTTCCTATGAGAGTGAGTTCGTAGCAACCTGTTAACCTTCGTGATGGCTTAGAGGTATTCTACGTTCTTATACGTAAGAGGTTTTAGCAACCAGTTCCTCGTCGTGACTATTTGAGTAGTTCTTCTTTCTTCCTATGCGAGTGAGTTCGTAGCGACCTGTCAACCTTCGTGATGGCTTAGAGGTATTCTACGTTCTTATACGTAAGAGGTTTTAGCAACTAGTTCCTCGTCGTGACTATTTGAGTAGTTCTTCTTTCTTCCTATGAGAGTGAGTTCGTAGCAACCTGTTAACCTTCGTGATGGCTTAGAGGTATTCTACGTTCTTATACGTAAGAGGTTTTAGCAACCAGTTCCTCGTCGTGACTATTTGAGTAGTTCTTCCTTCTTCTTATGCGAGTGAGTTCGTAGCGACCTGTCAACCTTCGTGATGGCTTAGAGGTATTCTACGTTCTTATACGTAAGAGGTTTTAGCAACCAGTTCCTCGTCGTGACTATTTGAGTAGTTCTTCCTTCTTCTTATGCGAGTGAGTTCGTAGCGACCTGTCAACCTTCGTGATGGCTTAAAGGTATTCTACGTTCTTATACGTAAGAGGTTTTAGCAACCAGTTCCTCGTCGTGACTATTTGAGTAGTTCTTCTTTCTTCCTATGAGAGTGAGTTCGTAGCAACCTGTTAACCTTCGTGATGGCTTAGAGGTATTCTACGTTCTTATACGTAAGAGGTTTTAGCAACCAGTTTCTCGTCGTGACTATTTGAGTAGTTCTTCCTTCTTCTTATGCGAGTGAGTTCGTAGCGACCTGTCAACCTTCGTGATGGCTTAGAGGTATTCTACGTTCTTATACGTAAGAGGTTTTTAGCAACCAGTTCCTCGTCGTGACTATTTGAGTAGTTCTTCTTTCTTCCTATGCGAGTGAGTTCGTAGCAACCTGTTAACCTTCGTGATGGCTTAGAGGTATTCTAATTTCTTATACGTAAGAGTTTTTAGCAACCCGTTCCTCGTCGTGACTATTTGAGTAGTTCTTCCTTCTTCTTATGCGAGTGAGTTCGTAGCAACCTGTCAACCTTCGTGATGGCTTAGAGGTATTCTACGTTCTTATACGTAAAAGGTTTTAGCAACCAGTTCCTCGTCGTGACTATTTGAGTAGTTCTTCCTTCTTCTTATGCGAGTGAGTTCGTAGCGACCTGTCAACCTTCGTAATGGCTTAGAGGTATTCTACGTTCTTATACGTAAGAGGTTTTAGCAACCAGTTCCTCGTCGTGACTATTTGAGTAGTTCTTCCTTCTTCTTATGCGAGTGAGTTCGTAGCGACCTGTCAACCTTCGTGATGGCTTAGAGGTATTCTACGTTCTTATACGTAAGAGGTTTTAGCAACCAGTTCCTCGTCGTGACTATTTGAGTAGTTCTTCTTTCTTCTTATACGAGTGAGTTCGTAGCAACCTGTTAACCTTCGTGATGGCTTAGAGGTATTCTACGTTCTTATACGTAAGAGTTTTTAGCAACCCGTTCCTCGTCGTGACTATTTGAGTAGTTCTTCCTTCTTCTTATGCGAGTGAGTTCGTAGCGACCTGTCAACCTTCGTGATGGCTTAGAGGTATTCTACGTTCTTATACGTAAGGGTTTATAGCAACCAGTTCCTCGTCGTGACTATTTGAGTAGTTCTTTTTTACTATCCATGAGAGTTCATAGAAACCCGTTCCTCTTCGTGACTATTTGAGTAGTTCTTTTTTACTATCCGTGAGAGTTCATAACAACCCGTTCCTCTTCGTCACTATTTGAGTAGTTCTCTTTCCTATTTGTGGGGGTTCATAGCAACCCGTTCCTCTTCGTAACTATTTGAGTAGTTCCTCTTTCCTATCCATGAGAGTTCATTGCAACCCGTTCCTCTTAGTGACTATTTGAGTAGTTCTCTTTCCTATCAGTGAGAATTCATAGCAACCCTTTCCTCTTCGTAACTATTTGAGTAGTTATTCGTTTCTATACGTGAAAGTGTTTATTATAGCAATACGTTTTCACTGTTAAAACATCGTCACACAAGACCCTTGCTTTTAAACTATTACTAAACCAAAATGACTATTAAGGATCGAATTTGAAGATTTCTTGCTCTTTAAATAGTGATAAAATCGTGAGTTTTTTAATAAGATTCGTGCTATATTTATCTTCGACATTAGCCTACAGATTATAGCAGTGTATGCCGAAACAGCTAGATCTGGCAATATTCATTGTTTTCATTTCCTTCTGTTATAAAATTATAATGCTTATACAATATCTTACAATATCTTTTAACTTTATCTATTACAACATCTTTTTACCATCAACCGGCTTCGTCTACGTATTCTAAAACGTATCTTATGGTAAGAACGGTAACATTTTATCTAATGGTTTATAAATTTAGAAGGAAAACCTCTTACTGAAGATAATTAACATGTTTTTACTATATATATATATAAATTATTCCTAAATGCCAAAAATAAAGCTGTTTATATTTTAGGGGAACCAAACCTTCAGTTTTTACTGCAGAGATTCTGGAGAGTTACTTTGGTTAAGCACCCAAATAATAAATTGTCCTTAAGTACTCTTAACGCTCTATCCCTCGCCATTCAACATTTAAATGGGCGGGCCTGGGAATTAAGCTATGTACTGAGAACCAGCTGTCCGCCAACTTTGATTTACCGACCAAACTTTTAAAATATTTTTACGAGAAAAACTAAATATATATTCTTGAGTCATGTTAGGCTTTAAAATTATTTACTTAACTCAATTTCTCTTTAGAAGTGTTTCATAGGAAATGATTTTGTTGTGATTAAAGTGACCCTAGATTCATTTTTCCAAATATATTATGTATAGTCCTTAATTTTTATTTATTCAAATGTTTTCATATTGTGCTTAGTGTGATTAAAAATGTATGTGATATGGAGGTCCAACCCTCAAATATTAAGTAACTAAAATATACTTTTGAAACTAGGCCATATTTATATTGGTACAGTATTTTAAAATAATATTTTGTACTATTAAACAAATGTTCAATAGTATAAAGTAAAGTGAAGTGAAATTAGGTAGGCTACATCATATATTCAAAATGAAAAACTTTTTTCTATCTGTACTTATTAAAATAAATAACTGTCTTAAGTAAAAAAGTTGGAAGAGTTTACAAATGAATACAGATGCCTTAAACCTATACAACATACTATTGCATATCCATACAACTATGCTCAAAGTAATAATGTTGAATAATATATGACAACGATAGAGAAGAACAAATTTATATTACAAAAGAATATTAAAAAAGAATGAAATGGCAAGAAAGGGTGCTTATGACGAAGCTATGAAGGAAATTTATCATTGGTAGCAAAGACGGAAATGAAAAGATGGAAGAAAGATGTATGTAAATAAGAATACTAAATTACTTACCAGGCTTGCACAGTCATTAGGCATGCGCCTGTCGATTAGCACAAGTTTTATGTTAGTTGCCTGTACGTTGGTCTCTTGCCCAAGTTGTCCGTCCCATAAAACTACACGACAGATTAGCACCAGTTTTATGTAACTAGCCTGCCGTTGGTCTCTTGCCAAAATTGTCCCTCCTATAACCCCACACGTCATATTAGCACAAGTTTTATTCTACTAGCCTGCACGTTGGTCTCTTGCCCAATTTGTCCTTACTGTAGCCATACACGACAGATTAGCACCAGTTTTATGTAACTTGCCTGCCGCTAGTCTCTTTCCCAAGTTGTCCCTACTGTAGCCCTACACGACAGATTAGCACCAGCTTTATGTTACCTGCCTGCACGTTGGTCTCTTGCCCAAGTTGTACCTACTATAGCCCTACATGACAGGTTAGCGCAAGTTTTATATTACTTGCATGCACTTTGAACTCTTCCCCAGTATTCCCTATTCTAGCATCACATGACAGATTAGCACCAGTTTTATGTTACTCACCTGCACGTTGGTCTCTTGCCCAAGTTGTACCTACTGAAGCCCTACACGACAGATTAGCACCAGCTTTATGTTACTTGGCTGCTCGTTGGTCTCTTTCCCAGGTTGTCACTACTGTAGACCTACACGGCAGATTAACACTAGTTTTATGTTACTTGCCTGGACGTTGGTCTTTTGCCCAAGTTGTCCCTACTGTAGCCCTACACGACATATTTGCACCAGTTTTATGTCACTCAACTGTACGTTGGTCTCTTGCCCAAGAAGGCACTACTATAGCCCTACACGACAGATTAGCACCAGCTTTATGTTACTTGGCTGCTCGTTGGTCTCTTTCCCAGGTTGTCACTACTGTAGACCTACACGGCAGATTAACACTAGTTTTATGTTACTTGCCTGGACGTTGGTCTTTTGCCCAAGTTGTCCCTACTGTAGCCCTACACGACATATTTGCACCAGTTTTATGTCACTCAAATGTACGTTGGTCTCTTGCCCAAGAAGGCACTACTGTAGCCCTACACGACAGCTTAGCATCAGTTTTATGTTACTTGCCTGCACGTTGGTCTCTTGTCCAAGAAGTCCCTACTATAGCACTACACGACAGATTAGCACCAGTTTTATGTTACTTGCCTCCACGTTGGTGTCTTGCCCAAGAGGTCCCTACTGTATTTTTACACGACAGATGAGTACCAGTTTTATGTTTCTTGCCTCACGTTGGCCTCTTGTCCAAGTTGTCCCTAATGTAGCCCTACATGACAGATTAGCTCTAGTTTTATGTTAATTGCCCGCACGCTGGTCTCTTGCCCAAGAAGTCCCTACTGTAGTTTTGCACCAGTTTTGTTTTACTTTCCTCCACGTTGGTCTCATGCTTAACAAGTCCCTACTGTAGTTTTACACGAAATATTAGCACCATTATTATGTTTCTTGCCTCACGTTGGACTCTTGCCCAAGTTGTCACTACTGTAGCCATTAACGACAGATTAGCTCCAGTTTTAAAGTTATTTGCTTGCACGTTGGTTTCTTGCCCAAGTAGTCCCTACTGTAGCCTTGCACGACAGATTAGCACCAGTTTTATGTTACTTGCCTTCACGATGGTCTCTTGCCCAAGTTGTACCTACTGTAGCCCTACACGACATATTAGCACCAGATGTATGTTACTTACCCGCACGTTGGTGTCTTGCACAAATTGTCTCTACTGTAGCCCTACTCCACAGATTAGCACCGGCTTTATGTTACTTGCATGTACGTTGGTCTCTTGCAAAAATTGTCTGTACTGTAGCCCTACACTACAGTTTATGACCAGCTTTATGTTACTTGTCTGCACGTTGGTTTCTTGCCCAAGTTGAAGCTGCTGTAGCTCTACACGACAGATTCGCACAATTTTTATGTTACTTGCCTGCAAGTTGGACTATTCCCCAGTATTCCCTACTTTAACCCCACACGACAGATTAGCGCCAATTTTATGTTACTTCCTTGCACGTTGATCTCTTGCCCAGGTTGTTCCTACTGTAGCCCTACACGACAGATTAGCCCCAGCTTTATGTTACTTGCCTGCACGTTGTTCTCTTGCCCAGGTTGTTCCTACAGTAACCCTACACGACAGAAATAGAGAAGGCTACAGCGTAGATGGGGCGTTTGTGAGGAAGCCAATAGGATAGCCGGATTTGTTACCCCCACCACTTTCTAAGATGGCGGGAACAAGATGGCGGCGCCCATTTGGCGAGAACAAGATGGCGTCTCGCTCTAGTGTCCTAATCTAAGAAAAAGTGGTGTATGTGTATGGGGTGTATGTTGGTTAGATGTAGGTGGGGTCGCCCCGTTAGTTGTTTTTAATAATATATTAAATTGCCAAAAAATGATCGGTTAGATCAAATGACCAACGTTTCAACCAAACAACAGTGAAACACTGTCCTACCCCTAAGTGTGCTGTGTGTTAGGGGTGAGTTTCGAGGGTCACGGGGGGGATAGATGTTATAGAGTCCTAACCTAACTCATCCTTAAGTGTTGTATGTGTTTGGAGTGTATGCTGGATATATGGAGGGTGGGTCAGGGGGATGGGGTAGTTTATAATAATAATATATGAAAGCATCAAAAAATGATCGTTTGGATCAAATGACCAACGTTTCAACTAAACAACAGTGAAACACTGTCTTACGCTAAGTTTAACCGACCAACTTGCACACATATCAATCAACCAACAATTACGTTGATTCCAGATAACCAACAGTCTTTGCGGAAATTGACCAATCACATTGCATAGGTTCGGTAGTGCTGTCAAACCCAAGTCATTTAGATGACCTGTAACCTACCCCTAAGTGTGTTGTGTGTTAGGGGTGTGTTTTGTGGGTCACGGGGGATAGATATCATAGAGTCCTAATCTAACTCACCCTTAAGTGTGTGCTGTGTTTGGACTGTATGTTGGGTATATGTGGGATGGGTCCAGGGAGTGGGGTAGTTAATAATAATATATGAAAGCATCAAAAAATGATCAGTTAGACCAAATGACCAACGTTTCAAATAAACAACATTGAAAAACTGTTTTACGCTAAGTTTAACCGACCAATTTACACTCATTTCAATTGACCAACAATTACATTGAGTTCAAATAGTCAACAGTCTGTGCGTGGAATCGACCTATCACATTGCAGGGGCTCGGTATGCTTACGACTGCCGGACGCCTCGCATGCGGTCTCAGTAATACGTGTAGGCTTATATACTATGTTAAGCCAACATGCATGTAACCCCTATATAGTATGTTAAACAAATATGCATGTAAACCTACATAGATTTATATACTATGTTAGGCCAATATGTATGATAGCCCACATACTGTGTTAAACAAATATGCATGTAAGCCTACATACATACTATGCTAAGCCGACATGCATGAATCTCTACATGGGACATAGTAAGGCCTACTATGTCGGTAAACCACTGGCCAAAGCCTTTATGACCTGAGCTATACACACATTTACCCCTCTTCTAGGTATTTTCTATCAGGTAGAGCCTCAGGCAGGCAACCGTATAGTTCATATGGAAAGTACTATATGGTATAGCTACCAATGCATACCACCATAGCTATGTAAAGGCAGCTACCAATGCATAACCTATCACGCCCACGTAGGTGACGGTCAACAAATATTACAATATAATTTAAAAAAGTCATGCAACCTATATACATACAGTGTTAAGCCAACATTCATGTTAACCTATATAGGCTTATATACTATGTTAAGCCAGCATGCAATATACTCTAAATATCCCTATATACTGTGTTAAACCAATATGCAGGTTAATCTATATATCCTATATAAAGCCAATATCCCCGTTACCCACGTAGGCCTATATAATATGTTAAACCAGCATGCATGATAGCCTATATAGTGTGTTAAACAAATATGTGTGTAAGCCTGAATTCATATTATGCTAAGCCGACATACATGATTCCCAACAAGGGCCTACAAATTATAATATAACACATTATATCCAATGCATAGTTTAAGTAATGGTTATCACGCAGTATCCGACGAGTAGGTTGACTACAAGTTAACACATAATATGCAATGCATAGCTTGGTGAAAGGTTTAACACATAGTATCAGATGAGTAGATTGACTACAAGTTAACACAAAATATCCAATGCATAGACTGACTATAGTTTAACACATAGTATCCGATAAGTAGATTGACTAATGGCTAACACATAATATCCATTGCATAGCTTGACTACAAGGTAACACATAATATCCAAGCATAGCTTAGCTAATGGTAACACATAGTATCTGATGCAAAGCTAGGCTAATGTGTAACACATAGTAGCCGATGCATAACTTGACTAGGGCTAACACATAGTATCCGATACATAGATTGACTATGGGTTATCACATAGTATCCGATGAGAGGCTTGAATACAAGTTAACAGATAATATCCAATGCATAGCTTGGGTAATGTTCAACATATAGTTAGTCTACATTCTGTGTTAAGCCAATATGTATGCTAAGTCGACATACATGATTCCACAGCTGCGTACATGCAAGGGGCTTCCCAAACTTGATATACAATCGCTGTAAATACTATACCACTCTACAAACAGGTTAATCTTCAGGTACTATACACAGATCGACGGCAATGCAAGAGTAACCTTAAGTGTAACTCACACCCAGACAACAGATACCTAGCCTGACAACCGATGCATAGCCTGACAACAGATACATAGCATAACGACAGATACATAGCCTGACAACAGATCGCTAACCTGACAACAAACACATAGCTTGACAACAAATACATAGCCTGACAGCGGATACCTAACCTGAAAACAAACACATAGCCTGAACAGATACCTAGCCTGATAAACGATACATAGCTAGACAACAGATACATAGCTCGACAGCAAATACATAGCCTGACAACAGATACCTAACCTGACAACCGATACATAGCCTGCCAACAAATACATAGCCTGACAACCAAAACATAGCTTGACAACCGATACATAGTTGGTCTCTTACCCAAGTTGTCCCTACTATAGCCCTACACGACAGATTAACACCAGCTTTATATTACTTGCCTGCAAGTTGGTCTCTTGCCCAAGTTGTACCTACTGTAGCCCTACACGACAGATTAGCACCAGTTTTATGTTATTCACCTGCATGTTGGTCTCTTACCCAAGTTGTCCCCACTATACCCCTACATGACAGATTAGCACCAGCTTTATGTTACTTGCCTACACGATGGTCTCTTGCCCAAGATTTCTCTATTGTAGCCCTACACGACAGATTAGCACCAATTTAAAGTTACTTGCCTGCTCGTTAGTCTTTTGCACAAGTTGTACCTACTGTAGCCCTACACGACAGATTAGCACCAGCTTTATGTTGCTTGCCTGTACGTTGGTCTCTTTTCCAAGTTGTCAATTACTGTAGCCCTACACGACAGATTAGCACAAGTTTTATGTTACTAGCCTGCACGTTGAACTATTCCACAGTATTCCCTACTGTAGCCCAACACGACAGATTAGCGTCAATTGTATGTTACCCGCACGTTGATCTCTTACCCAGGTTGTTCCTACTGTAGCCTTACACGACAGATTAGCACCAATTTTATGTTACTTGCCTGCTCGTTAGTATCTTGCCCAAGTTGTCCTTACTGTAGCCCTATACGACAGATTAGCAAAAGTTTTATGTTACTCAGATGCACGTTGGTCTCTTGCCCAAGTTTTACCTAGTGTAGACTTACACGACATATTAGCAGCAGATTTATGTTACTTGCTTGCACGTTGATCTTTTGCCCAAATTGTATCTAATGTAGCCCTACACGACAGATTAGCACCAGCTTATTGTTACTTGTCTCCACTTTGGTCTCTTACCCAAATTTGTCTATACTTAAGCCTTACACGACAGATTAGCACCAGCTTTATATTACTTGCCTCCACGTTCGTCTATTACCCAAGTTGCCCCTACTATAGTCCTACACCACAGATTAGCATAGGCTTTATGTTACTTCCCCGCACGTTGATCACTGGGACAGGTTGTTCCTACTGTAGCCCTACACGACAGATTAGCACCAGGTTTATGTTACTTGCCTGCACGTTGGTCTCTTGCCGAAGTTGTACCTACTGTAGCCCTACACGACAGATTAGCACTAGCTTTATGTTGCTTGCCTGTAAGTTGGTCTCTTGTCCAAGTCGGCAATTACTGTAGCCCTACACGACAGATTAGCACCATCTTGTTGTTACTTCCCTGCACGTTGATCTCTTGCACAGGTTGTTCTTACTGTAGCCTTACACGACAGATTAGCACCAGTTTTATACTACTTACCTGTTCGTTAGTCTCTTGCCCAAGTTGTACCTACTGTAGCCCTACACGACAGATTATCACCATCTTGTTGTTACTTCCCTGCACGTTGATCTCTTGCCCAGGTTGTTCTTACTAGAGCCTTACACGACAGATTAGTACCAGTTTTATGCTACTTACCTGTTCGTTAGTCTCTTGCCCAAGTTGTACCTACTGTAGCCTTACACGACAGATTAGCCCCATCTTGTTGTTACTTGCCTGCAGGTTGATCTCTTGCCCAGGTTGTTCTTACTGTAGCCTTACACGACAGATTAGCCCAATCTTGTTGTTACTTGTATGCAAGTTGATCTCTTGCCCAGGTTGTTCTTACTGTAGCCTTACACGAGAGATTAGCACCAGTTTTATGCTACTTACCTGTACGTTAGTTTCTTGCCAAAGTTGTACCTACTGTAGCCCTACACAACAGATTAGCACCATCTTGTTGTTACATGAATGAACGTTGATCTCTTGCCCAGGTTGTTCTTACTGTAGCCTTACACGACAGATTAGCACCATCTTGTTGTTACTTGCCTGCACGTGGATCTCTTGCCCAGGTTGTTCATACTGTAGCCTTACACGACAGAATAGCACCATCTTGTTGTTACTTGCCTGCAGGTTGATCTCTTGCCCAGGTTGTTCTTACTGTAGCCTTACACGACAGATTAGCACCAGTTTTATGCTACTTACCTGTTCCTTAGTCTCTTGCCCAAGTTGTACCTACTGTAGCCCTACACGACAGATTAGCACTAGTTTTATGTTACTCACCTGCACGTTTGTCTCTTGCCCACGTTGTACATACTATTGCCCTACACGACAGATTAGCCCCAGTTTTATGTTATTCACCTTCACGTTTGTCTCTTGCCCACGTTGTACCTACTGTAGCCCTAAACGACAGATTAGCACCAGCTTTATGTTACTTGCCTGCACGTTGGTCTTTTGCCCAAGTCGTCCCTACTGTAGCCCTAAACGATAGATTAGGACCAATTTTCTGTTAATTGCCTACATGCTGGTCTCTTGCCAAAATTATACCTACTGTAGCCCTACATGACAGATTAGCAAAAGTTTTATGTTACTCAGCTGCATGTTGTTCTCTTACCCAAGTTGTCCCTACTATAACCCTACACGACAGATTAACGCCAACTTTATGTTACTTGCCTGGACGTTGGTATCTTGCCAACGTTGTAGTTACTGTAGCCCTACACGACAGATTAGCCCCAGTTTTAGGTTACTCAACAGCAAGTTTGTCTCTTGCCCACGTTGTACTTACTGTAGCCCTACATGACAGATTAGCAAAAGTTTTATATTACTCAGCTGTAGGTTTGTGTCTTGCCCACGTTGTACCTACTATAGCCCTACACGACAGATTAGCAAAAGTTTTATGTTACTCACCTGCACGTTTGTCTCTTGCCCACGTTGTACTTACTGTAGCCCTACATGACAGATTAGCAAAAGTTTTATGTTACTCAGCTGTAGGTTTGTGTCTTGCCCACGTTGTACCAACTATAGCCCTACACGACAGATTAGCAAAAGTTTTATGTTACTCACCTGCACGTTTGTCTCTTGCCCACGTTGTACTTACTGTAGCCCTACATGACAGATTAGCCCCAGTTTTATGTTACTCAGCTGTAGGTTTGTCTCTTGCCCAAGTTGTACCTACTATAGCCCTACACGACAGATTAGCAAAAGTTTTATGTTACTCACCTGCACGTTTGTCTCTTGCCCACGTTGTACCTACTGTAGCCCTACACGACAGATTAGCCCCAGTTTTATGTTACTCAGCTGTAGGTTTGTCTCTTGCCCAAGTTGTACCTACTATAGCCCTACACGACAGATTAGCAAAAGTTTTATGTTACTCACCTGCACGTTTGTCTCTTGCCCACGTTGTACCTACTGTAGCCCTACACGACAGATTAGCCCCAGTTTTATGTTACTCAGCTGTAGGTTTGTGTCTTGCCCACGTTGTACCTACTATAGCCCTACACGACAGATTAGCAAAAGTTTTATGTTACTCACCTGCACGTTTGTCTCTTGCCCACGTTGTACTTACTGTAGCCCTGCATGACAGATTAGCAAAAGTTTTATGTTACTCAGCTGTAGGTTTGTGTCTTGCCCACGTTGTACCTACTATAGCCCTACACGACAGATTAGCAAAAGTTTTATGTTACTCAGCTGTAGGTTTGTGTCTTGCCCACGTTGTACCTACTATAGCCCTACACGACAGATTAGCAAAAGTTTTATGTTATTCACCTGCACGTTTGTCTCTTGCCCACGTTGTACTTACTGTAGCCCTACATGACAGATTAGCAAAAGTTTTATGTTACTCACCTGCACGTTTGTCTCTTGTCCACGTTTTACTTACTGTAGCCCTACATGACAGATTAGCAAAAGTTTTATGTTACTCAGCTGTAGGTTTGTGTCTTGCCCACGTTGTACCTACTATAGCCCTACACGACAGATTAGCAAAAGTTTTATGTTACTCACCTGCACGTTTGTCTCTTGCCCACGTTGTACTTACTGTAGCCCTACATGACAGATTAGCAAAAGTTTTATGTTACTCAGCTGTAGGTTTGTGTCTTGCCCACGTTGTACCTACTATAGCCCTAAACGACAGATTAGCAAAAGTTTTATGTTACTCACCTGCACGTTTGTCTCTTGCCCACGTTGTACTTACTGTAGCCCTACATGACAGATTAGCAAACGTTTTATGTTACTCAGCTGTAGGTTTGTGTCTTGCCCACGTTGTACCTACTATAGCCCTACACGACAGGTTAGCAAAAGTTTTATGTTACTCACCTGCACGTTTGTCTCTTGCCCACGTTGTACCTACTGTAGCCTTACACGACAGATTAGCAAAAGTTTTATGTTACTCAGCTGTAGGTTTGTCTCTTGCCCACGTTGTACCTACTATAGCCCTACACGACAGATTAGCCCCAGTTTTATGTTATTCACCCGCATGTTTGTCTCTTGCCCACGTTGTACCTACTGCAGCCCTACACGACAGATTAGCCCCAGTTTTATGGTACTCACCTGCACGTTTGTCTCTTGCCCATGTTGTCCCTACTATAGCCCTACACGATAAATTAGCACCAGTTTTATGTTACTTGCCTGCACGTTGGTCTTTGGCCAAGCTGTCCCTACTGTAGCCCTACACAATAGATTAGCACAAATTTTCTGTTAATTGCCTGCATGTTGGTCTCTTGCCAAAGTTGTTACTAATATAGCCCTACACGACAGATTAGCACCAGGTTTTTGTTAATCCTCTGCACGTTGGTTGGAAGTCCCTACTGTAGCACTACACGACAGATTAGCACCAGATTTTTGTTACTTGCATAAACGCTGGTGTCTTGCCAAAGTTGTCCCAACTGTAGTCCTACACGACGTATTAGCAATAGTTTTATGTCACTCACCTGCACGTTGGTCTTTTCTCCAAGAAGTCCCTACTTCAGCCTAACACGAGATATTAGCACCAGATTTATGTTACTTGCCTGCACGTTGGTCTCTTGCCCTAATTGAACCTTCTGTAGCCCTACACACAGATTAGAACCAGTTTCCATTTACTTGTCTGCACTTCCTTTGCCCAAAATTGTCTCTACTGTAGCCATACACGGCTGATTAGCACCACCTTTATATTACTTGATGCACGTTGGTCTCTTGCCCAAATTGTACCTACTGTAGTCCTACACGACAGACTAGCACCAGCTTTATGGTACTTGCCTGCACGTTGGTCTCTTGCCCACAATTGAACCTTCTGTAGCCCTACACGACAGATTAGGACTAGTTTTATGGTACTTGCCTGCTCGTTAGAGTCTTGCCCAACTTGTACCTACTGTAGTCCTACACGACAGATTAGCACCAGTTTACTGTCACTTGCCAGCACGTTGGTCTCTTGCACAAGCTGTATCTATTGTAGCCCTACACGACAGATTAGCACAATCTTTATGTTACTCACCTGCACGTTTGTTTCTAGCCCAAGATGTCCCTACTGTAGCCTTACACGGCATATTAGCACCAGTTTTATGTCACTCACCTGCACGTTGGTCACTTGCCCATGAAGTCCATACTGTAGCCCTACACGATATATTAGCACCAGCTTTCTTTTACTGGCCTGCACGTTGGTCTTATGCCCAAATTGTCTCTATTATAGCTTTACACGTCAGATTAGCACCAGTCTTATATTACTTGCCTGTACGTTGGTCTTTTGCCCAAATTGTCGCTACTTTAGCCCTACACGACATATTAGAACTAGCTTAATGTTACTTGCCTGCAAGATGGTCTCTTACCCAAATATTGTCTACTATAGCCCTACACGATAGATTAGCACCAATTTTATGTTACTTGCCTGCACGTTGGTCTTTTGCCCGAATTGTTTCTACTATAGCCCTACCCGTCAGATTAGCACTAGTTTTATGTTACTGGCCTGCACGTTGGTCTTTTGCCCAAATTGACTCTACTCTAGCCCTACACGACAGATTAGCACCAGTTTTATGTTACTTAACTGCACGTTGGTCTCTTCCCAAAGAAGTCCCTACTGTAGCCTAACTCGAAAGATTTGAACCAGTGTTTTGTTACTTGCCTGCATATTGTTCCTTTGCCCAAGTTGTACCTACTGTAGCCTTACACGACATATTAGAACCAGATTTACATTACTTGATGCACGTTGGTCTCTTGCCGAAGTTGTACCTACTATAGCCCCACACGACTGATTTGCACCAGCAGTTTATTACTTAATGCACGTTGGTCTCTGCCAAATTGTATCTACTGTCGCCGTACACGACAGATTAGAACCAGCTTTATGTTACTTGCCTGCACGTTGGTCTCTTGCCCAAGACGTCCCTACTGTAGTTTTTCACGAAGATTAGCACAAGTTTTATGTTTATTGCTTCACGTCGGTCTCTTTCACAAGGTGTCCCTACTGTAGCTCTACACGACAAATTCGCACCAGTATTTTTTTACTCTCCTGCACGTTGGTAAATTGCCCAAGTTGTACCTACTGTAGCCCTTCACGACAGATTAGCATCAGTTTTATGTTACTCACCTGCTCGTTGGTCTCATTCCCAATGTGTCCCTAATTTAGCCTTGCACGACAGATTAGCACCAGTTGTATGTTACTTAACTGCACGGTGGTCTCTTGAGCAATTTGTACCTAATATAGCCCTACACTACCTATTAGCACTAGATTTATGTTACTTGCCCGGACGTTGGTCTCTTGCCCAAATTCTATCTACTGTAGCCCTACACGACAGATTAGCAGCAGCCTAATGTTGGTAGAATGCACGTTTGTCTTTTGCCCAAGTGGTCACTATTGTAGCCTAACATACTAACACTAGTTTTCTTTTACTTACCTTCAAGAGACTTGCCCAAGTCGGTCCTAGATTAGAACCAGTTTTATGTTACTTACCTGCACGTTGGTCTCTTGCCCAATTTGTCCCTACTGTAGCGCTACACGACTGATTAGCTTCAGATTTATGTTACTTTCCTGCACGCCGCATATGTTGTCCCTACTGTAGCCCTACACGATATATTAGCACCAGCTTTCTTTTACTGTCCTGCACGTTGGTTTTTTGTCCACATTGTCTCTATTATAGCCTTACACGTCAGATTAGAACTAGTTATTTTTACTTGCCTGCAAGTTGGTCTCTTACCCAAGACGTCCATACTGTAGTTTAACACGACAGATTAACACAAGTTTTATGTTTCTTGAATAACGTCGGACTCGTTCCCAAGGTGTCCCTTCTGTAGCCCTGCACTACAGATTAGCACCAGTTGTATGTTACGTGCCTGCACGGTGGTCTCTTGAGCAAGTTTTATCTACTGTAGCCCTACACTACAGATTAGCAGCAGCTTCGTGTTTCTTGCCTGCACGTTAGTCTCTTGCCCAAGTTGATCCTACTGTAGCCCTACACGACAGATTTGCACCAGTTTCATGTTACTTGCCTCCACGTTGATCTCTTGGGCAAGATGTCCCTACTGTAGCCCTACACGACAACTTAGGACCAGTTTCTTGTTTCTTGCCTCTCGTTGGACTCTTCTTTAAAAAGTCCCTACTATAGCCCTACACGATATATTACCACCAGCTTTCTTTTACTGACCTGCACGTTGGTCTATTGAACAAATTGTCTCTCTTATAGCCTTACACGTCAGATTAGCACCAGTTTTATGTCACTTGCCTGCACGTTGGTCTCATGCCCAAGAAGTCACTACTGTAGTTTTACACGAAAGATTAGCACCAGTTTTATGTTTCTTGCCTCACGTTGGTCTCTTGCCCATGTTGTATTTACTTTAGCCCTACACGACAGATTAGCACAAGATATATTTTACTAGCATGCACGTTAGTTTCTTGCCCAAGTTGTCCCTACTGTAGCCTTACACGACAGATAAGCACAAGTTTTGTGTTACTTGCCTGCACGTTGGTCTCTTGCCCAAGTTGATCCAACTGTAGCCCTACACGACAGATTAGCACCAGTTTCATGTTACTTGCCTCCACGTTGGTCTCTTCTTTAGAATGTCCCTACTATAGCCCTACACGATATATTAGCACCAGCTTCCTTTTACTGGCCTGCACGTTGGTCTATTGCCCAAATTGTCTCTCTTATAGCCTTACACGTCAGATTAGCACCAGTTTTACGTTACTTGCCTGCACGTTGGTCTCTTGCCCAAGAAGTTCCTACTGTAGTTTTACATGAAAGATTAGCACCAGTTTTATGTTTCTTGCCTCACGTTTGTTCTCTTGCCCATGTTATATTTACTTTAGCCCGACACGACAGATTAGCACCAGATATATGTTACTAGCCTGCCGTTAGTTTCTTGCCCAAGTTGTCCCTACTGTAGCCTTACACGACAGATTAGCACAAGTTTTATGTTTCTTGCCTCACGTTGGTCTCTTGGGCAAGAAGTCCCTACTGTAGCCCTACACGACAGATTTGCACCAGTTTCATGTTTCTTGCCTCACGTTGGTATCTTGCCCATGTTGTATTTACTTTAGCCCTACACGACAGATTAGCACCAGATATATGTTACTAGCCTGCACGTTAGTTTCTTGGCCAAGTGGTCCCTACTGTAGCCATACACGACAGATTTGCACCAGTTTCATGTTACTTGCCTCCACGTTGGTCTCTTGGGCAAGAAGTCCCTACTGCAGCCCTACACGACAGATTAGCACCAAATATATGTTACTAGCCAGCACGTTAGTTTCTTGCCCAAGAAGTCCCTACTGTAGCCCTACACGACAGATTAGCACCAGTTTCATGTTACTTGCCTCCACGTTGGTCTCTTGGGCAAGAAGTCCCTACAGTAGCCCTACACGACAACTTAGGACCAGTTTCTTGTTTCTTGCCTCACGTTGGTCTCTTCTTTAGAAAGTCCCTACTATAGCCCTACACGATATATTAGCACCAGCTTTCTTTTACTGGCCTGCACGTTGGTCTATTACCCAAATTGTCTCTCTTATAACCTTACACGTCAGATTAGCACCAGTTTTACGTTACTTGCCTGCAAGTTGGTCTCTTGCCCAAGAAGTTCCTACTGTAGTTTTACATGAAAGATTAGCACCAGTTTTATGTTTCTTGCCTCACGTTTGTTTCCTTGCCCATGTTATATTTACTTTAGCCCTACACGACAGATTAGCACCAGATATATGTTACTAGCCTGCCGTTAGTTTCTTGCCCAAGTTGTCCCTACTGTAACCTTACACGACAGATTAGCACAAGTTTTATGTTTCTTGCCTCACGTTGGTCTTTTGCCCATGTTGTATTTACTTTAGCCCTACACGACAGATTAGCACCAGATATATGTTACTAGCCTGCACGTTAGTTTCTTGCCCAAATTGTCCTTACTGTAGCTTTGCACGACAGATTAGCACAAGTTTTGTGTTACTTGCCTGCACGTTGGTCTCTTGCCCAAGAAGTCCCTACTGTAGTTTTACACGACAGATTAGCACCAGTTTTATGTTTCTTGCCTCACGTTGGTATCTTGCCCATGTTGTATTTACTTTAGCCCTACACGACAGATTAGCACCAGATATATGTTACTAGCCTGCACGTTAGTTTCTTGCCCAAGTTGTCCCTACTGTAGCTTTGCACGACAGATTAGCACAAGTTTTGTGTTACTTGCCTGCACGTTGGTCTCTTGCCCAAGAAGTCCCTACTGTAGTTTTACACGACAGATTAGCATCAGTTTTATGTTTCTTGCCTCACGTTGGTATCTTGCCCATGTTGTATTTACTTTAGCCCTACACGACAGATTAGCACCAGATATATGTTACTAGCCTGCACGTTAATTTCTTGGCCAAGTGGTCCCTACTGTAGCCATACACGACAGATTTGCACCAGTTTCATGTTACTTGCCTCCACGTTGGTCTCTTGGGCAAGAAGTCCCTACTGCAGCCCTACACGACAGATTAGCACCAAATATATGTTACTAGTCAGCACGTTAGTTTCTTGCCCAAGAAGTCCCTACTGTAGCCCTACACGACAGATTAGCACCAGTTTCATGTTACATGCCTTCGCGTTGGTCTCTTGGGCAAGAAGTCCCTACTGTAGCCCTACACGACAGATTAGCACCAGATATATGTTACTAGCCTGCACGTTAGTTTCTTGGCCAAGTGGTCCCTACTGTAGCCCTACACGACAGATTAGCACCAGTTTCATGTTACTTGCCTCCACGTTGGTCTCTTGGGCAAGAAGTCCCTACTGTAGCCCTACACGACAGATTTGCACCAGTTTCATGTTACTTGCCTCCACGTTGGTCTCTTGGGCAAGAAATCCCTACTGTAGCCCTACACGACAGATTAGCACCAGATACATGTTACTAGCCTGCACGTTAGTTTCTTGCCCAAGAAGTCCCTACTGTAGCACTACACGACAGATTAGCACCAGTTTCATATTACTTGCCTCGACGTTGGTCTCTTGGGCAAGAAGTCCCTACTGTAGCCCTACACGACAGATTAGCACCAGTTTCATGTTACTTGCCTCCACGTTGGTCTCTTGGGCAAGAAGTCCCTACTGTAGCCCTACACGACAGATTTGCACCAGTTTCATGTTACTTGCCTCCACGTTTTTCTCTTGGGAAAGAAGTCCCTACTGTAGCCCTACACGACAGATTTGCACCAGTTTCATGTTTCTTGCCTCACGTTGGTCTCTTGCCCATGTTGTATTTACTTTAGCCCTACACGACAGATTAGCACCAGATATATGTTACTAGCCTGCACGTTAGTTTCTTGGCCAAGTGGTCCCTACTGTAGCCATACACGACAAATTTGCATCAGTTTCATGTTACTTGCCTCCACGTTGGTCTCTTTGGCAAGAAGTCCCTACTGCAGCCCTACACGACAGATTAGCACCAAATATATGTTACTAGCCAGCACGTTAGTTTCTTGCCCAAGAAGTCCCTACTGTAGCCCTACACGACAGATTAGCACCAGTTTCATGTTACTTGCCTTCGCGTTGGTCTCTTGGGCAAGAAGTCCCTACTGTAGCCCTACACGACAGATTAGCACCAGATATATGTTACTAGCCTGCACGTTAGTTTCTTGCCCAAGAAGTCCCTACTGTAGCCCTACACGACATATTAGCACCAGTTTCATGTTACTTGCCTCCACGTTGGTCTCTTGGGCAAGAAGTCCCTACTGTAGCCCTACACGACAGATTAGCACCAGTTTCATGTTTCTTGCCTCCACGTTGGTCTCTTGGGCAAGAAGTCCCTACTGTAGCCCTACACGACAGATTAGCACCAGATATATGTTACTAGCCTGCACGTTAGTTCTTGCCCAAGAAGTCCCTACTGTAGCCCTACACGACAGATTAGCACCAGTTTCATATTACTTGCCTCGACGTTGGTCTCTTGGGCAAGAAGTCCCTTCTGTAGCCCTACACGACAACTTAGGACCAGATTTTGTTTCTTGCCTCACGTTGGTCTCTTCTTTAAAAAGTCCCTACTATAACCCTACACGATATATTAGCACCAGCTTTCTTTTACTGGCCTGCACGTTGGTGTATTGCCCAAATTGTCTCTCTTATAGCCTTACATGTCGGATTAGCACAAGTTTTATGTTACTTGCCAGCACGTTGGTCTCTTACCCAAGACGTCCATACTGTAGTTTAACACGACAGATTAACACAAGTTTTATGTTTCTTGCCTCACGTTGGTCTCTTACCCATGTTGTATTTACTTTAGCCCTACACGACAGATTAGCACCAGATATATGTTACTAGCCTGCACGTTAATTTCTTGCCCAAGTTGTCCCTACTGTAGCCTTACACGACAGATTAGCACTTGTTTTGTGTTACTTGCCTGCATTTTGGTCTCTTGCCCAAGAAGTTTCTACTGTAGCCCCACATGTCTGATTAGCAACAGATTTATGTTACATGCCTGCACGTTAGTTTCTTGCCCAAGTTGTCTTTACTGTAGCTTTATACGACAGATTATCATAAGTTTTGTGTTAGGTTCCTGCACTTCGGTCTTTTGTCCAGGTTGTTACTAATGTAGCTCTACAAGAGAGATAAGCACCAGCTTTATCCAAGTTGGACTCTGGCCCACTTTGTTCCTACTGTAGCTTTACACGACAGATTAGCTCAAGTTTTGTGTTAGTTTCCTGCACTTCGGTCTTTTGCCCAGGTTGTTACTAATGTAGCCCTAAAAGGGAGATAAGCACCAGCTTTATCCAAGTTGGACTCTGGCCCACTTTGTTCCTACTGTAGCTTTCCACGACAGATTAGCTCAATTTTTGTGTTAGTTTCCTGCTTTTCGGTCTTTTGCCCAGGTTGTTACTAATGTAGCCCTACAAGGGAGATAAGCACTAGTTTTATCCACGTTCGGCTCTGGCCCACTTTGTTCCTACTGTAGCCTTACACGACAGATTAGCTCAAGTTTTGTGTTAGTTTCCTGCACTTCGGTCTTTTGCCCAGGTTGTTACTAATGTAGCCCTACAAGGGAGATAAGCACTAGTTTTATCCACGTTGGGCTCTTGCCCACTTTGTCCCTACTGTAGACTTACGCGTTAGTATAGTTTGTATAAGTATTATGTAAATAGACTTAGTTATGAATCTACTAATGGTAATGGCATGATTCTGAAATTAAGACTTGTTCAAGGAATAAACGAAGTGTAAAATATTTAAGGCACTCTGCCAGCAAACTGTCTAAAACATTACATTACGAGTTGAATCTCACACTTCATAAGCACAATTTATTCCTTCACTTGGAAATTGCTCCGGGTTTTATTTCAAGCGGAAAACCATCGCGAAATTTTATAATTAAATGCGTTTGGTTTTTCTAAAGTTGGTACTTGAGAATTACAAGATAAATTTCATTCCGTATTTTCGCTTTTCACTCGGAATACTTAGAAATTTTAAAAATATTAATAATAAATTTAAAACCAATTTGATCATATAAAAACTGGCTAAAAGACAGTAAAATATATCAAGTCCTATTCTTAGATATTCGTATTACATGACTTGGGTAAAGGCTAAAGGCACAGACTCTATTAACATTTAAAAAAACATAAAATTGCCAGCAATCATAATTAAGAATTGTAAATGTTTCAAAATCATCAAAGCTAGAGAAACAGAGAGAGAGAGAGAGAGAGAGAGAGAGAGAGAGAGAGAGAGAGAGAGAGAGAGAAGCAGGGAAAAGTGAGAGTGGGAGAAATGTTTGGATTAATTTGCAAGTGATGATGATGTGAGTATGAGAAGGTCAGAAAGTACAGCTTCGGAGAGTAAAGAGGAGACGAATCTATAAAAAAAGAAGTAACTCTTAAAAGTTTAGCTAGCTATAAAAAAAAATAGTATTGAAATGAGGCGCGCTAAAGCTCTATCTCATGTGCATTGAAAGTCCGATAAGTATTAAAAAAATTGGATTAAAAACTATCACGGCGTCTCGTTACTTTCAAGCTCATGTGCGCCCACACTTAACTAATTGCTACGTCAGAGTGATCACTGACTTGTTTTGCCTCGCTGTCACTCCCCCCCCCCCTTCACTTTACCACTGGCTAATGTCTACCTTCCTTCCATTTATTGCTTAGTGACGAGCTTTCGTTCTTTTTCCCCTCCACCACAATCACTCTTTACCTTCTAGCGTCCTAGCGATCACTTGTTTTGGGGTTACTAGCTTTCGCTCTGTTCCCCTTTTTTTACCTCCTGCTTTCTCTCTAACTCCCTATATATCACGTCTTTTGCTGCGGAATTACTTTTTTTCATTCTACCCACAGACCACCTTGGAAATCGCCTCTTTCTTCTCTCAAACTCCCCGGCGATCACGGATATTAGATTTATCTCTGTCCCTCCACCACCACACCTACCCTTTTCTAATCTCCTAGCAATAATTTGTTGTGTTGTGAACTTATAAGCTTTTCTTCTATCCGACCGACCACACCACTGCCTACTCTCTAACTAGCGATCACTTTTTGTACGTTCGAGTTTCAAGCTTATGCTTTGTTCCACACTTTCATCTCTATAACTCCACAGGTATCAGGTGTTGCGTTTTATTGTGGAGGTTCAACGTTTCACTCTAGTCCCCCATCACCACATAACTCACCACTTTCAAACTCCCTACACGTTATGTGTTGTGGAGCTACTAGTTTTAACACCGTCCACACCGCCGTCGCCCACTGTTCTCCAAACCACTACACATTATGGATTGTAGAGTTACTAAATTTCACCTTGTTCTCCCCACCACCACACCCACTATTCTCTAACTCACTAGACATCTTGTGTTTTGGAGTTACTAGCTTTCACACCGTCCCCCCACTCCGTCACCCACAACTCTCTAACTCAATAGATTCACGTGTTGTGGAGTTACTAGCTATCACTCCGTTCTTCCCCATCACGTCACCCACCACTCGCCAACTCACTAGACATCACGTGTTGTAGAGTTATTAGCTTTCTCTTTGTTCTGCCCCAACATGTCACCCACTACTCTCTAACTCACTAGATATATCGTGTTGTGGAGCTACTAGCTTTCATTACGTTCTTTTCCACCCCGTCACTTAGCACTCTCCAACTCACTAGACATCACATGTTGCGGAGTCACTAGCTTTCACTCCGTTCTTCCCCCCCCCCCACGTCACCCATTACTCTCCAACTCACTAGATATCACATGTTATGGAGTTATTAGCTTGACCCTGTTTCCCGCGCCCTCTCCACAAGTCCCCACTCCCAGAGCAGCGTTTAACCTTCTATAGCATTGAAACAATTATAGAAGTATTGGATTTCAATTCAGATCCCGAAACCTGTATAATTTCTTCTAGTAGCCTCCTGAAGGGTAACAGATTGAGGAAAAGAAATGTTTGAGAATGTGATAAATCAGAAAGACTGCGCTTACCTGATGCCATTAACTGGAAATATTTTGTCTGAATATGAAGGGACACCACTTTGAATAACCACAGTTGATAATTTTGTCGATGAAAACATGTTATTGTTTGAAGATTTATTTACTTAAACATTAAACTCGGCTTGAGTTTTGTGTTAAAGCTAATACCCAATATAAATTCCAATTATAACTTTTGATGGTTAATTATTAACTTTGATGAGTGATATTTCCTTTCAAAGGTAATTTGATTCAGTCATTTCCATTTATAATTGCCTCAAGTCCTAACAAAACCTATAGAACCATGTTATCAGAAATATTTAATTATCGTTATTGCTACATAATATTATAATTCAGTGATATTCTCTATAGTACAGATGAAAGTTTAGGCTGAAGTCATGTTGTGACATAGGGCGTCTATTTGGTGCCAAACTAGACGAACATCAATGGAACCAAGTAATGCCTTTAAGACAACACAATTCTTTGGTGCCGTCACATCCCTGGTTGCCGAACGGGATCGGAAGGAAAGATAATTTCGAAGAATTAAAAACATTGCTTGGTGCCGTCATATCCCTGAAGGCCGAACGGGATCGGAAGGAAAGGTAAATGCGAAGAATTACAACATTGCTTGGTGCCGTCATATCCCAAGTAGCCGAACGGAATCGGAAGGAAAGATAAATGCGAAGAATTACAACATTGCTTTGTGCCGTCATATCCCTGGTAGCCGAACGGGATCGGAAGGAAAGAGAAATGCGAAGAATTACAACATTGCTGGGTGCTGTCATATCCCAGGTAGCGGAACGGGATCGGAAGGAAAGGTAAATGCGAAGAATTACAACATTGCTTGGTGCTGTCATATCCCACGTAGCCGAACGGGATCGGAAGGAAAGAGAAATGCGAAGAATTAACAACATTGCTTGGGGTTGTCATATCCCAGGTTTTTTATCCAATTTCATTAAAGCAGAATAATAAGCAGTGAATAATAAAACAATTCCTCCTTCTTTTAATTCCAAGCTCTAGGCAATCTAAGACCACTGACCTTTGGTGATACAGTCATGTGTACGCCTTCTAATGTCTCATGCCGTAATAAATTAAACATTATAACATAATTGCGTTTTTGTTATGTCCTTTCATTTAATCTTAAGTGCGAGAAAAATACTAACGCTTAAACATATTCTGTACCGGTTTCATTACCCTCTATCCATTATCTTGATTCTTATCACAGATGATCCTCGAACACAAATCTTTCTTTGGGCAGTAAAAAATTTGTCCCACTAAGGAATCTTGCTATTTGGCGCACAGAAAGCACATTGTTTAATAAAAGCCAGCCTCCTCTGTCTCGCGTTCGGATGTTGTGCCACCCTAATTTCGCTAAATCAAAGTTGTTCGAAGTTTGCGAATTACGAAGATTAATCGGCCCATTTTAGTTAGGTGAGAGTTATGGCAGTAAGTGGGCTCAGCTTTTGTGTAACACGACGGCTATTCTCTTATCGGAACTCAAAAATCCTTTTTATTTCATAAACGACAACAAAACTTTCGTTGCGCCAAATATTCGTAGTGAAGCAACGAGTAATAAGTATAATATTCACAAAACTATCATTAAAATATAATTACATATTATTACAGTCTTTAATTAAACAAAAATGTAACTGGTTTCACCTTAAAGTGACAAAATTTATTTTAATTCATCAGCTATAGTTGGACTTATAGCGTGATAAATCTTCTGACATCATCCTATAAGTTGTGGCCCTAAAGCCTTTTTGGCTCAGTACGTTTTAGAAAAATTAAAATAAATAATTTTTCACAAAACAATTACTTATAGGTTATTATGTGTGTGTGTGTGTGTGTGTGTGTGTGTGTGTGTGTGTGTGTGTGTGTGTGTGTGTGTGTATGTGTGTGTGTATGTGTGTGTGTGTGTGTGTGTGTGTGTGTGTGTGTGGGTGTGTGTGTGTGTGTGTGTGTGTTTGTGTGTGTGTGTATGTGTGTGTGTGTGTGTGTGTATGTGTGTGTGTGTGTGTGTGTGGTGTGTGTGTGTGTGGTGTGTGTGTGTGTGTGTGTGTGTGTGTGTGTGTGTGTGTGTGTATGTGGGTGTGTGTATGTGTGTGTGTGTATGTGTGTGTGTGTGTGTGTGTGTGTGTGTGTGTGTGTGCGCGTGTGTGTGTGTGTGTGTGTGTGTGTGTGTGTGTGTGTGGTGTGTGTGTGTGTGTGTGTGTGTGTGTGTATGTGGGTGTGTGTAAGTGTGTGTGTGTATGTGTGTGTGTGTGTGTGTGTGTGTGTGTGCGCGTGTGTGTGTGTGTGTGTGTGTGTGTGTGTGTGTGTGTGTGTGTGTGTGTATGTGTGTGTGTGTGTGTGTGTGTGTGTGTGTGTGTGTGTGTGTGTGTGTGTGTGTGTGTGTGTGTGTGTGTGTGTGTGTGTGTGTGTGTGTGTGTGTGTGTATGTGTGTGGACACTAGAAAGCCGTGTCCACTTGAGCAAGTGTTTGGACCGTGTTGAGACACAGCTCTGTCGACACTAGAAGTCCGTGTCCACTTGAGCAAGTATCTGGACATTGTTGAGACACAGACTCTCGACACTAGAAAGCCGTGTCCACTTAATTAAGTGTCTGGACAGTATTGAGACACAGACTCTCGACACTAGAAAGCCGTGTCCACTTGAGTAAGTGTCTGGGCAATGTTGATACATAGAATCTCGACACTAGAAAGCCGTGTCCACTTGACCAAGTGCCCGGACAGTGTTTGGACACAGACTCTCGACATTAGAAGGTAGTGTCTACTTGAGCAAGTGTCTGGAGAATGTTGAAACACAGACCCTAGACCCCAGAAAGCCGTGTCCACTTGATTAGGTGTCTGGACAGTGTGGAGACACAGACTCCCAACACTAGATAGCCGTGTCCACTTGATTAATTATCTGGACAGTGTTGAGAAACAGACTCTCGAACCAGAAGACCGTGTGGACTTGAGTAAGTGTCTAGACCGTGTTGAGACACATAATAAATTCATGTTTCAGAGGCTGTGACCACATGTAACTATCCGGGTAGTGGTTAGGCACATGATGTTAAAGTTTCGGAGGCCGTGAACACCTCAGAAGTTTTGTTGCCATCCACCATTTCTGCGCTGGTCCTTCGACATACTTTTCTATCAGTTCTATCTTCTGTATGTCGTTCATGCCCGGATTGATCTATTCCACCATTTTATCCATTTTCTTTATAATTTTGATAGGGTCTTCTTCTTCTCTTCTTTACTTTTGTCTACATCGTCCACTATCTTAAACATTCTTACTTTGAACAAGGTGGCAATACTAATTTCTTCTCCAAATTCTTCATCTTATTTTTTCTCCATTCCTCTCCTTTTTTTCCTACATGTTCACTTCTGTCTTTATTGTATCGATCGTTCCTTCATTTCCTCCAAATACCATTTCCAAGTTTGCAATCTCCCCATTGTTTCAAAAATCTTATTACCTTCAATATCTTCATTCGTCTGGGTTATCAATTAATTTATTGAATTTATTCTTATGTTCATTGTTTTCCACAGGTTTCTCATTTCTTTCTTGTGATCTTCTCTTTCCTTTAATCTCTCATGTCTTTCTTCTTTTACTTTTTTCTGTTTCTATTCCCATTCCTATTTTTCTTTCTTTGTGTCTAGTTTCTACTTCTCTCTTTCTCTTAGCATCTCTCGGTTTTCTTCCTCTTTCTGAGTTTCCCTTTCTTTACTCCTTTTTAGCTTCTCTACCTGAGACGTGCCCAGGAAGTGGTTAGTTACATAATACCGAGACTCATAGAAAACCTAATTAAGATACATATCTCGTTCATAACTTTCCTCTTTCTCCTATAAATAGTAAGTTTCTCTACTAATGATGTCCTACATATTGAGACAGGATTCTCCTCCGGTGTTTGGTAGAATCCATGCAGTAGCAATATCTATGGTCTACGACCTTCCCCTTCACAGCAAACATATTGAGGTGAACACAATGTAACTCTAACGCACTCATTCTGAACACAGATTCGTATCGTGGAAGCAGAGATCTCACAGATAAGCTCTGCAATCTGCTTTCACTTTAATGCGTTCTAAATTTTAAAGTACACCTCACAAAAGCAGCTCTGTAACCTTTTGAAGTCAATGTATTGAATTCTAGTCGAGTATTCCGCTTTTCGTCGTGAACGTCGCGTTGCTTCACGCTGTAACAAAAGCAATTGCGCTTCAAAAGTTACAGATTTTGAAACATTTTATTCATTTATTTTTGTTTGAATAGAGAGAGAAATGAAGAGCCTTCGGGTACAACTTTACAAGTTTTAATAGCTTGGTGTTTGTTTTTTCGTTAGAAATAATTTTATTGATGTAAATTTTAAATTTATTCATGACATATTCAAAAAATTTACAGATTTATTTCAAGTTTAAAAAGTAAGCTCACGTGTTCCATGGAGAGACTGTTCTTCGGCTGAAAGTAAGGGAAACATACTTATAACCGCTAAACGTACCGAGCTAAAGCTGGGGATATATTTCCTCGTTACAATGTAAACCTACCAATAGTATATTTCTAGAGATTATATGAGGTCGACCATTTATTGTAAAACGATGCCAGATTGAATAAAACAGGTCTCGGACCTGTGACTAAATAAGTAGTTGTGACTAAGATATCTGACTATACACGCAAACCCCAGTAGCCTACGTTACGTTACGTTACGTTTAGATTTAAAGTGCGTTCACTTTGTTCAATAATTAACAATACGTTCAATTTGTAAACAAAACTAAAATTTGTAGAGAGTTACATTCAGAAGAAAAATATGTAACTTAGGCCCACTTGAAAAGTCAATGAGCAGCACTTTGTGTCATGGTAAACCAGTGCCAATTGTACTTGTGCCTGGGCATTGCTGGTAATCACTAGTTCTTTATGGAGATGAACGCATTCGTCGGTAAACACTGATACACTGAAGAAAAGGTACGAATGAGATGTTATGCCTTTATTGCATCAGCATATGAGCATCCAGTGATTCAGCATACACAGCATAAGTCAACATAAGAGCGCCAGTGATTCAGCATACACAACATAAGTCAACATAAGAGCATCCAATGATTCAGCATACACAGCATAGCTCAGCATAAGAGCATCCAGTGATTCAGCATACACAGCATAAGTCAACATAAGAGCATCCAGTGATTCAGCATACACAGCATAACTCAGCATAAGAGCATCCAGTGATTCACCATACACAGCATAAGTCAACATAAGAGCATCCAGTGATTCAGCATACACAGCATAGCTCAGCATAAGAGCATCCAGGGATTCAGCATACACAGCATAAGTCAACATAAAAGCATCCAGTGATTCAGCATACACAGCATAAGTCAACATAAGAGCATCCAGTGATTCAGCATACACAGCATAGCTCAGCATAAGAGCATCCAGTGATTCAGCATACACAGCATAAATCAACATAAGAGCATCCAGTGATTCAGCATACACAGCATAGCTCAGCATTAGAACATCCAGTGATTCAGCATACACAGCATAAGTCAACATAAAAGCATCCAGTGATTCAGCATACACAGCATAACTCAGCATAAGAGCATCCAGTGATTCACCATACACAGCATAAGTCAACATAAGAGCATCCAGTGATTCAGCATACACAGCATAGCTCAGCATAAGAGCATCCAGGGATTCAGCATACACAGCATCTCTCAGCATAAGAGCATCCAGGGATTCAGCATACACAGCATCCCTCAGCATAAGAGCATCTAATAATTCAGCCTTCAAAATTCAATTCCCCACAGGTTTTCTTTACAAACTGCACGTATTGCTAAGCATTTTGTAACACACTTTAGATGGTGTTACATATTAAAAAAGTAAATTTCAGAAAACGAACGAGAATGTATTCGAAAATGTAACAATATAGAACTAGATCAAAAAAAATGTGATTTATTAGAATATATTAAATCTCTGGTTGGTAGAGGCATCTGTAGGAAGAGATTAAAAACTAAAATTAAAGTAATATGCGCATCCCTGATGCGCGGTAGCTAGGAGGCCTGCTTGCGACGGATAATTTAATTCTCATTTAACCAAAAATGTAGGAACAGAAACATGTCTGTAGTGCGAGGAGCAAGGAAGGATTTTGTTTTAAATTTTTAATGTAGTAGTCATTTTTTTATTTCTCGTAATCAGATGTAGAAGACAGCGCACGTCGCCAAGAACGAAGATGGAACGCTGAGTTACTGAAGTCTTTCAAAATCACGACCGAGGGAATCTTGTAAGGTTTTTCCGATAGAAGGATGCGAGGCTACACCTTGTTAAAACAGCTAAGTGAACAAATTCAAACTTTGGTGAACTATCACAATATTTAAATGCTTAAACAGTTTAATACAAAATTAATAAACTTTAAATTTTTCAATAGGTACATAAATGTAATTTATGCATTATTTGGTGCATTTGTTTTCAGTTTAAATTGTAAGAATTACGTATGAAAAGAACAAGCAAGCAAACTCGAAAACAGACTCATTTCAGCCATTGATTTGTTAATGTGTAAATTTCTTCATAAGTCAAATGATAAATGTTCACTAATCAGTAACTAGCGCAATGTTTCAGAAATATGTATTTTGGTTGTAATTTTATAATTTTTTTGGCTGAATAAAATATGTTTAAATTGTTTTATTTGAAGATTTAAGAGAGCAATTATTTAACGAGCACACAAATCCCATACATCTTAATTTAATAAGCCTTTAGACAATAATTTAATAAGACTTTGCAGGTTATTTTCTAAATATGTAACTATAAACTGCAATATTTAAAATCAGCTTTAACTCATAAGAATTAGAGTTACCAAAAATAATTTACAGTTACAATTTACCAGAATTAATGTAGCCTACTTCAAGCATAAGCGTAATCTTTTTGTGTGGGGAAGTTGGCGCATTTTTGTTCGATAAATTTCTTTTCTCTAAATTACATAGTGTAAGTAAGTCTGTATAGTCTGTATACTCATAATCTTGAGCTAGAAAAGTGTCTAAAATGTGTGATCTGTTTGCTTCTAATATCTTCTTAATAGACTTCTTCCCATCTCCTTCCTCTCCTTTCCAGTCTCTTCCTCCATTCGTCTTCTATTTACCCCCTTCTTCCACACAATTTCCTCCTCACCGCCTCCTTTAGACACCTCCCACACAACATGTTCTCTACACCTCCTGTTTCACATTTTATAAAGCTATAACTATAAGACGTTTACAAAATAATATCTATTTACGCCCCTATGTACATTACGAATGGCAACGATCGAAGCCCACTAACATAACATCCCATAGAAATCCCCCCAGAAAGTAAAAGGAAAGGGGTGTATCGGCACGTGGACAGGAAGTTGCGCACTCTAATGCCGTGACAGCCTTTATGTGGTTCGTGCCACTTCCGGCCAATACTGTTGGCATTTAGTACTCGTACACGTCCTTCCACGAAGCAAAGCAATTAGGCATAGCTGTTATCTTTCTGTTTAACTAGACAAAATTATTGCTTACTAAGGTTTTAGAAAGTTTGAAGCATTTTTAAAACAAAACGGTAAATCAGTTATAATTTCGTTGCAGACAAATCACCGAATTCACTTCACTTCTTGAGGCTAGATTTAAAGGAAATGCATTGGACGTGACGCATTTCACTGACCCGAGTCACGTTCAGGCAGTCACGGCGCCTCGCGGTTTTAGGATTAAAATTGAAGAACTTGCAGAATAAGAAAGCTATGGTCAAAGTACTTATTTAGATCTCAACGGATACTATTTTGTTATCACTGCAATAACATCATTCAAAACTAGAGACAAAAACAGATAATTAAAGAAAGATTTCTGATTTTATTTCGAGTTACATGCGTCTAAAGGTTATCTTTACAGGTATTTCATGTAATGTTCTAAATATAACAAAATTAATTTTAATAAATGTAAAAAAACCTGTCGCAGTTCTGCCATAGCTTAGTTAAAGTAAACAAGTTCCCTAGTAGCAGCCTCACTTGGTGTTAATGATTAATTTTAGTTTAGATAGTCTCGTTTGATTAACTCAGGGCTTGAACTCTTTGTTAGTGTGTTTATAATGTTACTGCTCGCCATATCAATGTTGACATTCAAATGTAGTACTTTATGATTCGTTTATTCCTATCAGCAACACGACGCAAAGTTTACTTTACAGTTAATTAACACACTTTCTATAACATATTTTACGTTAAAGAGGACAGTTTGAATAATTTGTTAAACTTTAATATTCACACAATGCATAGCGTATTTACATACTAGTGTGTTCCATAGAATAACATAGAATTGCTTTAGTTATTAAGTTATAAATTATTTAGTGGTCAAGGTAATTATTAAAAAGAAATGGAATTCAAAAGTCAATATTTAATTTTTTTTGGTAGTGGAAACATTTTATCAATTATTTACTTTTAAAACACATGATTATGTCAGTTATTCCAACGTTTGAACTGGATTTAACCTTAAACATTATGGAAACAACATAGTATCCTCCGATTGTGCTGTCAACACGCTGGAATCGGCAGTGCTGCAGGCTGCTACTGCACTGAGCGAAAACCATTCCTATTTTAGTATTAAAAAACTATACAAATTTGGTATAAGGCAATCTTATGAATGTATAAATTTAATAGTATATTTGTATAATATATAGCATACTTATATATACTTATACTAAAATACAATTTCCTTCGTTATTCGTGGGGGCTACGCTCGCCGAACTTAACGCTTATAGTGAAACCGCGAATATTAAAACCAACAAACTGTATATGGAAATGGGGGGGGGGGGTTACGTTCCTCATCAAAAATGCTAACATTAATTTCAGCTATAGACCTTCTGTACACTTATAATACAGTAAGGTACATTTACGTACTACATAATTACATACATATTCTTATTGTTTGCTTACGTTCTTCTTCAATCCGAAAAGACGAAAATTCTATTAAATATGCACGCTTACACACACAGACACACGTATTCTTTATTGTTAAAACTATCCACTAAGTTTTAAACACCCAATTTTGGACAAATAATGTTATAAGCACTGTTAATTTTATTATTTTTTTAACTTGTTGTTTTACTTTGTATAACGATTTTTCTAGTTCCCAACACACTTCTTTATATGATATGGCGATAGTGCTTCTTCCAGCTCTCGATTGAATTTGAATACCCATTCTAAAGAGGAACCAATTTCAGAACGGCTGCTGCTGTTTCCCTAATCATACATTTCACCGACAGATTTTAATGCCAACTTCGGCGATACATTTTTACGATTTTAGGCACAGGCTAGGTAATTAGTTATTCCAGCTCTTCTTACGTCAAATCTTGGTTCGCACTTTTTAAAAGATTGTCGACATCTTCGCTGTTAATGTCTTAAAATCCTTCACCGCTAATTCATATGCTATTGTGACAGTATCAGTCCCTAGCCCTACAACACAGCAGAACAGTTAAACGTTCCATTACAGGCTTAAACCCCGAGCAAATTTCTCCTCGTTAGATAAGAAAGTCCGTGGAGGCATACTTTTACAAAACAGTCCAGTCTCATCCGAGTTGAAAATCCTAACGATTGTGTAGCATTTTTTCAGAAATAACATTTTTAAAATGCGTAGAAAATGAATCGGTGATTTCGTGATCCACTGATGCTTATTCACCGGCAATTTTCACAGATGTTTGGAAATAATCAGATTTCTTTGAGATACGTAACTATAGTACTATACAAAATAATTAAGGCGAGAACACATCCTACAACCTGCGCAGTAACTATACTGGGTTTGTGTCTTTTTTAATACGAACGTGTCAGCGGGATATCACGTAATTTTGCCAACCGCAGAACCGAACTCACGCACACCGAACAAGCGAATAGCGAGGGACTACTGCAGTATGTTATTATGACCAAATAGTAGAAGCTCTATACAAATTTGACATAGAAATCTACAACATAGAATTACGCCACGCCTCTTTACTCCCGGTAACCAAATACACACTCTTTCTTCGGAAATACCGGGAGTAAGGGGGCGTGGCCTAATTCTCAGTTACAGATTCCTAAGGCAAATCGGTAGGCCTATCGAACTTCTACTATTTTGGCATAGGAACATACTATACTAAAATCGTTTAGCGCTATGCTATAACAGCATAATATTAAGTGAAAATATTATAGCCTTTGCATTGCACCTTAAAAATCAGTTTGATGCGCATTTTGTGGGGGCCCCCGATTTCTTTTCACGGGGAGGGGGCACGATTGCTTACCGCCGCCACTGCATTACCTCTGAAGGTTCTAACTGTCACGTGTGGAATTTTATGAAATTTATTCTGGTTACAAACACTTCGATGTTGGTCCTGCCTGTGAAACTGAGAGGAAGGCGGTACAGAGGGGCCAGAGGAAGGGAATATAGTATCAAACATAGACAAGGAAAGGTATGCAGGTATGCAGTAGGGTGTATATTTTAATTATGTTAAAATACAGTCAAACCATTATGCATTAATAATAGTATTAAATTCTTTATAGTTTCTAAGGTAAAGCCATTCCGAGGGAGAGGCTCTTCATGTTTTACTGTCAGTTGTACTACTCTATCATAGTTAGCCACAATGCAACCTATTGAACTATTTCCTTTATCCAATACATATCCTCAATTAGTATAATTAGTAAAACGGGGGCATTTTTATTATTACTGTGCCTTTGTGCATTATTGATACTAGCGTTGAGGCGACCTCTTACAACCTAATACTATATAAACCAAAGGCCGTCTTTGCACTACATATGTGCCACAGGAACAAAGCCAATGGGAAATTGTCACTATTGTAGATTTGTTGATGAAATAATTATCTATTCATTTTGTTCGCAGTCGTAGTGTAGGCAAATGTAAGAAGGGGGAGTTTTATATTGTTACAAAACCTGTATAAAATGTGAGGTTGGAGGCGGTTGCGATGTTATTGCATATCAAGGCAAAACGTGATATGACTTTTAAAATTCATATGAAACAGGCGTGCTCATGTTCTTTGTCCCAGGAAGTAACCCCACTAACCCTGAGTTATGTAAATCTATGAAATGAGAATTTGAGTTGTGCTACTTTTTAAAGTTGAATTCTAAACAGTAAATAGTAAATAGCATAACTATTCCAGCCTATAACTTGAAAACAACAATATATATGTTTCGCCAGCATACGAGTAGAACACAAACGTTGTTATTATCAAATAAATATTTCTCATTATAAACAATTAAAAATCTAATTAAAAATTAATAATAGTTATTATTTTAATTAAAATAATTTTACTCGCATCATCAAGTTAAAACCACTAACCTCAATTCAACGACTCTGGTCTCAGGTCAAAGGTCCCAGACCTCAAATCAATAGCACTGGCCTCAAGATAACGACACTGGCCTCAAGTCGACGGCAATGGTCTCAAGTCAACGAAACTGGCTTCAAGTCAACGGCCTCAAGTAAACCTCCCCATTATCCTCGATAAACGCCAATGGCTTCTAGTCAACCCTTTGTATCAAATCAACATCACTAGTCTCGAGTCAACCCTAACTGCCTCAAGTAAACCCCACTGGCCTCAAGGAACCCCACCTGTCTCAAGTAATCCTCAAAAGCCTCGAGTCAACCCCACGTTCCTCAAGTAAACCTTACTGGTGTCGAGCCAACCCTAACTGCCTCAAGTAAACTTCACTGGCCTCGACTAAACCCCACCTGCCTCAACTAAACCCCACTGGCCTCAAGGGACCCCACGTGTCTCAAGTAATCCTCAAAAGCCTCGATTCAACCCCACGTTCCTCAAGTAAACTCCACTGGTGTCGAGTCAACCCTACTGCCTAAAGTAAACTTCACTGGCCTCGACTAAACCCCACCTGCTTCAAGTACACCCCACTGGCCTCAAGGAACACCACCTGTCTCAAGTAATCCTCAAAGGTTTCGAGTCAACCCCAAGTTCCTCAAGTAAACCTCACTGGTCTCGAGTCAACCTTAACTGCCTCAAGTGTACTCCACTGGGCTCGCAACAAGGCTACTCTTCTGGAGTCAACCCCATCTGCCTCAAGTAATCCCCACTAGTCTCGAGTCAACCTCCTGTCTGAAGTAAACCTCACTGGTCTCGAGTCAACCTTAACTGTCTCAAGTGTACTCCACTGGGCTCGCAACAAGGCTACTCTTCTGGAGTCAACCCCACCTGCCTCAAGTAAACCCCACTGGCCTCAAGGAACCCTCCCTGTCTCAAGTAACCCTCAAAAGCCTCGAGTCAACGCCACGTTCCTCAAGTAAATCTCACTAGTCTCGAGTCAACCTTAACTGCCTCAAGTAAACTCCTCTGGGCTCGCGACAAGTCTACTCTTCTGGAGTCAACCCCATCTGCCTGAAGTAAACCCCACTGGCTTTGAGTCAAGGCCACTGGTTTAAAGGCAAATCGACTGTTGAGAACACATAGCCTGAAATATTCTTAAATCAGTTCCTATCATTTAGAATGTCCTGAGTAGCTATGCATCGTGCTATGAACAGCCATTACTAAGCCAGGGATGAGTTTACAATGTGGTGAAACATTCGCCTAATATATGTACATCTGTTTATCAAGTTTAAAGTTACACCTTGAAGCTATTCACTAACACTGTATTGTGAAAATATAGTGGTTTCAAAAAAGTTATATTCGAAGAAAACCATTTATAATTGTATACCCTGTCTTTACTTAAATATTAGTACGTAATTATTATTAAGAATGTTATCTTTGTTTCGTCCCAATTGCAATTTATAATCACATAATATCTCCAGGTGTCTGACTTCTTGAACAATTTTCTGTTTACTTTTCAATTAGTTTAATTTATACCAATTTCGTTTATTACGATCACAAAAAGACCTACTGCACAAAACTCTCGTCTAAAAAGTGAAAACATTAAACAAAAATAGCCAAAGACTGTATAAATTTGCATATTTTGTGTTCTACTGTTGGATCCAATTATTGTAAGACTCGAGAGACTCTTCAGTATTCTACACAATATCCCATGTTTCATTTCAATTGTTCGTCTGCACAACAAATTGCTTGAAAGAATAAACTTCGAGACAAGCCTGGAATAACAAAACCCTTTTTATTGAAGTTGTGCGCCAGTCCACGCCTCGGCCTACTTAATCTGAAATTCGTGAAAAGTAATCGTTCATTTTATGCTCACTAACACTACGTGTGATGTAAACATCCTATGGCCTTGGCTACTGCACTTACGTTAGGACGAATTGGGAACAAACCTTTAATTTTACTAAATTATGCATCGACATCATGATAGCTATTATAAAATAACAAGGGTTGAATTTAGTTTCAGATTTCGTCTTTTCATGGGAGAGTGGTCACTAAAAATAAAAATCTCATCCTAAAGTGTTATTCTGTAAAACGTAAACAAACATATTTCTTTTGAAACAACCAAAATATAAAAAAAGAATTTTAAAGAATGGAAACAGTAAATATACGAGTATATATATTAGGAATTAATAAATATTCTTGTATTTGAATAACCTATGTTGTTTTAATATATATATATATATATATATATATATATATATATATATATATATATATATACAACGTTAAATGTATGAAAACAAAGCAAGCAATATGAAATGTATTGAGAAAATGTAAAGAACACAAAACTTACACCAAGAACGTACTTTTTCTTATTAGATACACTTTTGATGCACTTTTTCACATTAGATACACTTTTGATGCACTTTCTCACTTTAGATACAGTTTTAGTTGCACTTTCTCACATAAGATACAACGTCGATGCACCTACCACATGAAATACAGTTTTAGATGCCCTTTCTCACATAAGATACAACGTCGATTCACGTATCACATTAGATACACTTTTGATGCACTTTCTCACATTTGATACACTTTTGATGCAGATTCTCACATTATATACACTTTTAATGCACTTTCTCACATTAGATACACCTTTGATGCACTTTCTCACTTGAGATACAGTTTTAGATGCACTTTCTCATATAAGATACAACGTCGATGCACATATCACATTAGATACATTTTTGATGCACTTTCTCACATTAGATACACTTTTGATGCACATTCTCACATTAAACATCCCTCGATTAGAGTAATGGCTTGTGGAAATCATATATTGGAACCAATCTTTCTGTAAAAATTTATTATTAATATACAACTCACAATTTTTTAAAATTTTCTCTTCAAATAACTATTCCGATTTCTTTTCTGAAAACTGCTGTAGTACTAATATTATTTTACTGTATAAAATAATGTTACAACGTTAGATACACTTTCTCACATTTGATACACTTTTGATGGACTTTTTCACATTAGACACACTTTTGATGCACTTTCTCACATTGAACACACCTTTGAAGCACTTTCTCACATTAGATACACGTTTGATCCACTTTTGATTCATTTCCGCTGGTTCAACTCAACAAAATCTCGTTTGGATTTAAAACTCATTAAATACTCTCTCTCGCAATAAGTTCCTTATTTACTTTTAATTACTATTCCACAATTTTTTTTTGTTAATATCTTGTGTATATAATAATTTAAACAATATAAATATTTTGTGCATTGAACCAATGCATTTTGTCTCTTTCATAACGATATTTATACAGTAGAGCGACTTTCTCTATGCAGTGATACTTCGGTTCCGAAGATGTGGTTCTATATACAAGAACCAGAGTATTTTGTTTCAGTGATCGAATGTCATGTTTAATATCTACAATGAACGTTGAGTTGTTCTAATGTGTTCAATTGCTGCAAACAGTTATTTAAACATTTCATAAATACAATATAAATTAATTTTCATAACATAACAATTAATTTCAATACAATAATATATAATTATGTATATTATAATAATTAAAATCTAATATAATTAATATAATCTCTTTAAAGTTAATTGTTTTAAAACAACAATTATAATAATTACATTAATACACTAAAATGATACAAACTGTTTAGAGGACATGATTGCAGGTAGGGGCAGCTATAGTATGAAATCCGTGCGAACCCTATGTTTTAAGTTATATCCCTCCAGGAATGCTACTTGCCAGGATAGGAGCAGTAACTTGAATCTCCAGAATATAAAGTCAATGCAGTTATTGCAGAATATAGGTTATTGAAGCCAGGGTCATGTAGTGTGGTATTTGTAAATAGAGTAGTTAGAAAACACATTAACGCTATGTAATGGGATAGTTGTAAAAAGAATAGTTAAATAATACGTTAACAATATGTAATGGGATGGTTATAAATAGAGCAGTTAAATAAGACGTTAACGCTATGTAATGGAATAGTTGTAAAAAAAGCAGTTAAATAATACGTTAACAATATGTAATGAGATTGTTATAAATACAGCAGTTAAATAAAGCGTTAACGCTATGTAATGGGATAGTTGTAAAAAGAACAGGTGAAAAATACGTTACCAATAAGTAAACGGATGGTTATAAATAGAGCAGTTAAATAAGACGTTAACGCTATGTAATGGAATAGTTGTAAAAAGAGCAGTTGAATAATACGTTAACAATATGTAATGAGATTGTTATAAATACAGCAGTTAAATAAAGCGTTAACGCTATGTAATGGGATAGTTGTAAAAAGAACAGGTGAAAAATACGTTACCAATAAGTAATGGGATGGTTATAAATAGAGCAATTAAATAATACGTTTATAATATGTAATGGGATGGTTATAAATAGAGCAGTTAAATAAAACATTAACGCTATGTAATGGAATAGTTGTAAAAAGAAGAGTTAAATAATACGTTAACACTATGTAATGGGATTGTTGTAAATAGAACAGGTAAATAATACGTTAACAATATGTAATGGGATGTTTATAAATAGAGCAGTTAAAAAAGACCTTAATGCTATGTAATTTGGTGGTTATAAATAGAGCAGTTAAATAATACGTTAACGCTCTCTAGTGGCATAATTGTAATAAGAACAGTTAAATAATACGTTAATAACTATATGTAATGGGATGGTTATAACAAGAGCAAATAAAGAATACGTTAACGCTATGTAATGGGATAGTTATAAGTAGAATAGGTAAATAATATGTTAACGCTATGTAATGGGATGGTTATAAATATAGCAGTTAAATAATACGTTGACGTTATGTAATGGGATGGTTGTAAATAGACAGTTAAATAATACGTTAACGCTATGTAATGGGATGGTTATAAATAGAACAGGTAAATAATATGTTAACGCTATGTAATGGGATAGTTGTAAATAGAGCAGTTAAATAATACGTTAACGCTATGTAATGGGATATCTGTAAATATAACACGTAAATAATAAGTTAACAATATGTAATGGGATGATTATAATTAGAGCAGTTGAATAATACGTTAACAATATGTAATGGGATGGTTATAATTAGAGCAGTTAAATGATACGTTAACACTATGTAATGGGATGGTTATAATTAGAGCAGTTAAATGATACGTTAACACTATGTAATGGGATGGTTATAATTAGAGCAGTTAAATAATACGTTAACGCTATGTAATGTGATGGTTATAATTAGAGTAGTTAAATAATACCTTAACGCTATGTAATGGTATATTTATAATTAGAGTAGTTAAATAATACGTTAACGCTGTGTAATGAGATGGTTATAAATAGAGCAGTTGAATAATACGTTAACGCTGTGTAATGGGATGGTTGTAAATAGAGCAGTTAAATAATACGTTAACGCTATGTAATGAATAACTGTAAATAGATCAGTTAAATAATACTTTAACACATTGCAATGGGATGGTTATAAACAGAACAGGTAAATAACACGTTAACACTATGTAATGGAATGGTTATCAATATAGCAGTTAAATAATTCGTTAACGCTATGTAATGGGATCTATTCAAGTTACAAGAAACGAGACCAAGCACAGTAAGAAGCCAATGAATTATTTAGCTTCCCACTTTGTGAACGTTACTGCAAAATAAACTTATTCGCTTGAAAACCCGCGGCACTAATTATGTTTAACTTTGCCTTAATAATTAAAAGTCCCGTACTTTGGTGTTCGATGGTAGTTTTTGTTCCAAAACGCTTAAACACAAATGTTTATTCGGCTCCAGGCTGAGTTAATATCGATAAGAGCGGGATATTTAACAGGGGAAAATACAATTACTGTACTCTGAATTTTATAACTTTCAGAGTAAAAACGAATTGCTACAAATGTAACACCATCGACTGTTTATTACCTTTTTAGCCCTTCATAAGGTCAAAATACATGGTGTAGTATCACACAGTCTTCAATATAAACTGAGACGCCCCGCGATTTATAGGCAATATTGTGGCAATATGAAGTTGCAGATCTGGGAGTAAATGTATTTACAACTAACCCTTGGTTTCCCTTAAGCTTTACACTTTCCTCAAAGTATTAGGACCTCTATGCCTCGACCAAGCTTTTTACGGCTAACGGTAGTCATGCATAGATCTAGGGATGGTATTTGTCAACGTCAATTGCTATAAAAGTACTTCTCATAACGTAACTTGATGAATAAGTATCAAACTAACGCAACATTAACCCGCAACATAATATAATCAGCACCCTTATAGCATCTATTAAAATGGTCTAGGGTTTTATAGTATCCATAGATTGTGAGTTACTAATTTGATAAAAAAAATTGCTTCATGTATCGAGGTAAATTTGAGACATAGGAATGTTCAAAAATATTGGAAACAAACCGGCCCGAAATATTGTATTGCTTAGTTTGCCAGTGTTATTAGTTGCCATGTAGTCTATGTTGCTGGTTTATCAAATAAATATTATTTTATAATTAATTAATACTCAACTAAGTGAAAACATAGGGCTTAATTGCTGACACGTTTCCAATCAATCGTTCCTTCTACGAAGCAAAGCCTCTACTTGCGTCAGCAAGTAAGCCCTTACGTATTCACTTAGTTAGGTATTATTTAATTATGGTTTAGTCAGTGAATTCAAGATGATTACATCAAAAAATTTTAAATGAGAATTGTTTGTAGATATTTAAAATGGTAAAATAACATCATAGTGCAACATTCTTAGGTATTTCATTATAATTCTTTAGAATGGAAGTTTATTACACCTGTAGCAGAGAAGTGCTAGAACTCGCACTTTCCGTGTTAGGGATTAGCTAGTGAGAACAGTTCACGTGTTGGCGCACACAAAATCACTTGACACTGGTTTATTCAGGCTCATTTCGATGCTCTAAGTTGATGTTTAGATTGGAAGTTTATTTAGCCTGCAGCGGAAAAGAGCTAGAACTCGCACTTTCCGTGTTAGAGATTAGCTAGTGAGAACAGTTCACCCTTTGACGCACACAAACTCACTTGACACTAGTTTATTCAGGCTCGTTTCGATGCTCTAAGTTGATATTTAGAATGGAAGTTTATCAAGCCTGCAGCGGAAAAGAGCTAGAACTCGCAGTTTCCGTGTTAGAGATTAGCTAGTGAGAACAGTTCACGCCTTGACGCACACACTCACTTGACACTAGTTTATTCAGGCTCGTTTCGATTCTCTAAGTTGATGTTTAGATTGGAAGTTTATTTAGCCTGCAGCGGAAAAGAGCTAGAACTCGCACTTTCCTTGTTAGAGATTAGCTAGTGAGAACAGTTAACCCCTTGACGCACACAAACTCACTTGACACTAGTTTATTCAGGCTAGTTTCGATGCTCTAAGTTGATGTTTAGATTGGAAGTTTATTAAGCCTGCAGCGGAAAAGAGCTAGAACTCGCACTTTCCGTGTTAGAGATTAGCTAGTGAGAAAAGTTCACGCCTTGGCGCACACAAACTCACTTGACACTAGTTTATTCAGCCTATTTTCGATGCTCTAAGTTGATGTTTAGAATGGAAGTTTATTAAGCCTGCAGCGGAAAAAAGGTAGAACTCGCAGTTTCTGTGTTAAAGATTAACTAGTGAGAACAGTTCACGCTTTGACGCTTACAAACTCACTTGACATTAGTTTATTCAGGCTCGTTTCGATGCTCTAAGTTGATGTTTAGAATGGAAGTTTATCAAGCCTGCAGCGGAAAAGAGCTAGAACTCGCACTTTCCGTGTTAGAGATTAGCTAGTGAGAACAGTTCACGCCTTGACGCACACACTCACTTGACACTAGTTTATTCAGGCTCGTTTCGAAACTCTAACTTGATGTTTAAGTTAATTTAGTTTGACGTCGTTGCTTATGATAAGTTAGTGTAACCCCATAACCGATCTAGTGTGTGTGAATAAACTAGTGTTTAGTCTGATTTTATGTGCACGCTTTACGTTAGCGATTTATTGAAAGCATAGCATTTTATATAATTATGCAGATAAATTGTATAACAAGTGTATTAGGATCCAATAATTAATAAACGCCAAATCTTTTATTAATCCTGATGCTTATAAAGTTTGAAAAAAATGCAATTTAAAAGGTAACATATAGTTTTAGTGTGTTTAGAATTACCCTAGTAAAATACAATATTTCTATCAAACATTAATAAAAGCTTAAATTACTTTTTAACTTTGGCTCTGTAGTCTTTATAGAAGGATTTGTTCACACACAAACGGAACTAGCACAAAGATGTACACAAACCGTATCCACTTGTGTACCGTGTCGCACTCTTAGGATTTGCAAATATAAAAATATATTAATTTACTTAATCACTTGTTACAATCGGTCTGTTATTAAGGAGGAGGTAGATGAGTAGATATTGTTGCGCAACTCACGGCCCTCCACCTTCATCTTGGATGTGCGTTTCACTCCTCATGCTTCTGGGGCGCACACGTTTCGAGTGCTCGCTGAATAGGTCCATGTTGTTGAGTCGCAAATCCGAATGGTCTGGTCCTGCTGCCGAGAAGGTCCGCTTCTTGCAGGTTGCTATGGTGACGGCCAGGAATATAATACCCAGAACTATACAAACGGCTCCGATCAGCACCCCGCACAGGAGCAGGCTGGGCCAGTACTCTGCGGTGAGTGTGGAGAAGTCCTGGCTGGATCCTGGAGAGAGATCATAATGTGTATATAAATAAGTAAATAGTTAAATATATATATATATATATATATATATATATATATATATAATAATTAAATTTAAAATATTTCAAAAACAAGAATACTTTCAATACATATATTATTCAAAACTTTTAGCCGATAAAACAGTACCAGCATCTTCAGGAAAATAATTATGTAACAAAATATTTTTACAAAAATTAAAACATCTTTAATGTTTGTAAACATCTGGATGTTTTAATTTTTGTAAAAATATTTTGTTACATAATTATTTTCCTGAAGATGCTGGTACTGTTTTATCGGCGAAAACTTAGAATAATATATGTATTAAAAGTGTTCTTGTTTTTTGAAATATTTTTAATTTATTAGCTATGAGTATATTACTAGAAAACATATCACCATATTTAATATATACATATATATATATATATATATATATATATATATATATATATATATATATATATATATAATGTGTAGACATAAAGTTAATTATACATGAATTAGTGATCAAAAGCTACGAGAATAAGCTATATAAAATATATAGTACTATAGATGACATATTCACAGGGCCTCGTACCGGCGCTTGTCAGCTTTTCCATTGCACTGGTCACGCGGATGCCTGTGATGACCACCGGCGGACTGCTCAACCCCATCGCGTTCTGGGCGTACACCTGCAGCCTGTACTCGTTGCCCGGCTTTAGGCTGTGGAGTAGGAAACGGGGGGCATTTCCATGGACTCTGTACAGCGGTGCAACGGCTGCCTTCGCGCCGGGTGATGCCTCGTCGCTCAGACCGTCCGACTCGCTCACAATCAGGATAAAGTGCTGCGGGAGTCCTCCGTCAGCTCCTGGTACACACACTACCTCAAGGCGTCCGATCGTGTTGTTCCGCATCTCGCAGTCTTGTGGCGGCTCTGGGATATCTGAAAAGGAATAGATGTGTCACTTGTCTGAAACCTTTTGAGGCAATTTATTACTTATAAAAGACATTTGATTTTTGTTAAGATATATGCTTTAAACAAAGACGCCAGACGATACAGCCTTTATGACTAAATATTTTAATCATAATAATTTACTTCTCATTTTCTAGATAAGTTTTTATTAGAAGTAGGTAAATACTGCTACGGTTCTATATCAACAGTTAATTATTTAAAATTTACTCTGTGAGTTATTAATAATGAAGACGATTCATATTGACCATATAAAAGCGAACGTCTGTTTGGACTTTACCACGTTAGTCATCCGATCGATATAAAATTCTCGGAAGTTCTTGAGTACACTCTCGTTAATGTATCGCATAGTACATCTATCCTCCGACAGATTGCGCGAGAGCAAGAAAAGAAACTCATCTCAAATGACAATTAGGGTCAATAGTTTTAACTACAACAAGTATTCAGTATAAACTAACTTCACTTTTGTTTATTTTTCTACAGTAACAACAAACCGTTTGTTATTATTTTGTGTCTGATCTTTATTAACCGGGAAGAGTAAAGCACACAACTTAATATAATGCATACAAATTTGTACGTGCTACAGGTGTATTGTTGAACCTAACCCGACTACAGGGACATTCAGTTCCTATTGCATTTCTTTAAGAATATCTATAAATTCTGTAAATATCTACATTCGACAACAAAAACAAACAAAAAATATTTTTGCCACAATCAGTTTCTATTAAATTCTTTTTTTCTGAAGTCACGGCACGTAAGCTGGTATAAATATATTATTTATTTTAAACTGGAAACATTGTAATTTTATAATAGGTCAAATTAACTAAACTGAATAGTTATCAACTGTTCATGCATTATGAACAAACATTAGGTGAATGATTTGAGAAAACATTTCCGAATTGCTTTCAGCAAAACAAAACTGAGAGGGATATAACCAGTATTAAAATTAAAATAAAACTTAAACAATTTTATTATGGTCTTGACATGCTGCACATGGAAATATGACGCTTATTGGAAATCGATGGGACATTCTCCAGCCTTAGACGAAGAACTGTTGCTGCAATGATTAACATAAACGTAACTACTCAGACGAAACACTGTTGCTGCAATAATTGACATAACGTAACCACTCAGACGAAACACTGTTGCTGCAATGATACTATAAAAGTAACCAATAAAACGAAGACATGTTGTGGCAACGAATATCATAAAGGTAACCACTAAGACGAAACACTGTTGCTGCAATGATTAACATAAACGTAACTATTCAGACGAAGGATTGTTGCTGCAATGAATAACATAAACGTAACTACTCAGACGAAACACTGTTGCTGCAATAATTGACATAACGTAACCACTCAGACGAAACACTGTTGCTGCAATGATACTATAAAAGTAACCAATAAAACGAAGACTTGTTGCGGCAACGAATATCATAAAGGTAACCACTAAGACGAAACACTGTTGCTGCAATGATTAACATAAACGTAACTATTCAGACGAAGGATTGTTGCTGCAATGAATAACATAAACGTAACTACTCAGACAAAACACTGTTGCTGCAATGATTAACATAAAAGTAACCAATAAGACGAAGACTAGTTGCAGCAACGATTATCATAAACGTAACCACTCGGACAAAGAACTGTTGCTGAAATGATAACATAATCGTAACCACTCAGACGAAGAATTGTTGCTGCAACGATTATCATAAACGTGTCTTTGTTGCTTCAATGATTGATATAAACGTAACTACTGAGACGAAGGACTGTTGCTGAAACGAATAACGTAAACTTAGCCACTCAGACAAAGAACTATTGCTGCAATGATTAACATAAACAAAACAATTAAGAATGTGTGATTGGGAAAAAAACTTTAACAAAAAATAATATAATAAGTGGTAAATGTGTGGTTTTAGTACTAGATATTAGTACTGAATAACGATGAAGGGAGCTCTTAGAAGGAAAACGGTGGGAAAGTCTTGAGACGAGTCGACCAATTGACCAAAACTTGCCCTGATCTGTTAGCGTTGCAGCTTTCAGATTGAAGACCGGTCATGATTACTTTGCTGCGCACCTCCAACGCATTCATGTGCTACCAACCCCGGAGTGTCTGCTGTGTGGTGGTGAACTTATGAATGCCGAACACCTTAATGATTGCACAGCCCTGGACCGGGCCCAGGATTACAACAGTCCCATCTTCAGGGATGCCCATCTCTACAGGTCAGCGCGTCGCCAAATGGCTCAACTGCCAAGGGTGGACGTTGGCTAGTAAGCAAGTAAGTACTGAATATACCCTGTACACGAATTTTGTTCAGATTGTGTTAGATATAGTGTTTATAAATGAATTAACAAAATGTAAATGAAAAACAACAAATGAAAACAGTAATATTTTTTCAACAAATTTCTTACTTTTTCATAAGATATTCTTACTTGCATGAATAATTTGCACGAGGCAAGGCTCTTTCTGCTGCCCGATAGGGTTTGTAGCCCAACAAGCTAACGTGCCGAAGTCCATTTCCGATCCGGGGGTATATTGGATGGTGCTGACGTGACCGTGTTTTGATACCCTGGAATTAGGGATGGGCAAGACGTCTTTGACTTTCTTATACGTCCAAGAGAACCTCAAGGAATCGCCTCCCGGGTCCGCGAGTACTTCGCACTTCGCCGTCAGAGTTTCATGCCGCACCGCACCCACCACAGAGCTTTCGTGTCCAGGCTTGCAGACTGGAGCAACTGGAATGCAAAAGTTGTTTAGAAAGAGTTTCTTCTAATGTTATTAGCCAAACACTTAATGTTAGTAAGATTATGTTATTAAGTTTTACAACTGGTTTTAATAGGAAATGTTAAAAGAATACGTGAGTTAAATGTTAGGAGAAATACGTGTCAAACTAACCTAATGAAATTAATATCAAGCTATATCAGAATATAAGACATAATATAAAGCTATATCAGAATATAAGACATAATATCAAGCTATATCAGAATACAAGACATAATATCAAGCTATATCGGAATATAAGACATAATATCAACCTATATCAGAATATAAGAACCGATGTAAGAATATAAAAACTAATGGCGTACTAGGTTTACCCTATTATTCTTCCTACAAGGTTGGAACCATTAGCTCAATAGGTTTACCTTATCATTCTTCTACAAACATGGAACTATTGGCGCATAGATTTACCCTATCAACCTCTTATAGTATGGAACCATTTGCGCACTAGGTTTACCCTATTATTCTTCCTACATTGGAGAGCTAGGTTTACCATATTATTCCTCCTACAAGCATGGAACCATTGGTGTAATAGGTTTACCTTATCATTCTTCTTACAAACATGGAACTATTGGCTTATAAATTTACCCTTTCAAACCTCTTATAGCATGAAACCATTTGCGTAATAGGTTTACCCTATTATTCCTCCTACAAGCATGGATCCATTAGCGCACTAGGTTTACGCTATTATTTCTCTTACAAGCATGAAACCATTTGCGTCCTCGGTTAACCTTGTCATTCCTCCTATAAGCATGAAACCATTTGCGCAATAGGTTTACCTTGTCATTATTCCTATAAGCATAGGACCATTGTCGCACTAGGTTTACCCTATCATTCCTTCTATAATCATGAAACTATTGGCGCACTAGTTTTACCTTATCATTCTTCCTATAAGCGTGGGACCATTGGGGCACCAGGTTTACCTTATCATTCCTCCTACAAGCATGGAACCATCGGCGCACTAGCTTTACCTTATCATTCCTCCTACAGGCATAGAACCATTGGCGCACTAGGTTTACCCTATAATTCCTTCTATAATCATGAAACCATTGGCGCACTAGTTTTACCTTATCATTCTTCCTATAAGCGTGGGACCATTGGGGCACTAGGTTTACCTTATCATTCCTCCTACAGGCATAGAACCATTGGCGCACTAGGCTTACCCTATTATTCCTCCTACAAACTATGTTTGCCTTATTGTTCCTCCTACGAGCATGGAACTAATAACCAACCGTGTTTATCTTATTCTTCCTACAATCATGTAGGAATTTTCGTATTAAGTTTACCTAACCATTCCTCCTACAAGCTTGAAGCAATTTTCGTACTAAGTTTACCTAATCATTTCTCCTACAAGCATGAAGCCATTGGCATGCTAGGTTTGCCTAAAATGACTTATACAAGCATGTACAACCAACAATTTTTACCCTTTTTTTCCTACAAGCATGGGGCAAATTTCGTACATTTTTACCTAATCATTCCTCCTACAAGGATGGAGCACTTTTCGTACGTGTTTACCTAATTATTCCTCTTACAAACATCAAGCAATTTTTGCACAATGTTTACCCTATCATTCCTCCTACAAGCATGGAACCATTGGCGCAATAGGTGTACCTTAACACTCCTCCTACAAGTTTGCGGTCATTGGCTCAATAGGTTTACCTAACCATTCCTCCTACAAGCATTGAACCAAAGGCGCAATAGGTTTACCTTATCAATAATTCTACAAGCATAGAACCATTGACGCAATAGGTTTACCCTATCATTATTCCTATAAGCATGAAACCATCGGCTCACTAACTTTACCTTATCATTCCTCCTACAGGCATGGAACCATTGACGAACTAGTCTTACCATATTATTCCTCCTACAAGCACGGAACCATTTTCACACTAGGTTTACCTTATCATTTTTCCTATAAGCATGGAACCATTGGTGCACAATGTTTACCCTATCACTCCTCCTACAAGAATGGGACTATTTCCGTACTAGGTATACCCTATCTTTCCTCCTACAAGCGTGGAGCCATTGGCAAGCTAGGTTTACCCTATCAATCCTCCTAGAAGCATGAGGCTATTGAAACACTAGGTTTATTCTATCTTTCATCCTATAAGCATGGAACCATTGGCGCAATAGGTTCACCTTATTATTCCTGCTTCAAGCATGGAACAAATGGAGCACTAGGTTTACCCTAAAATTCCTCGTATAAGCATGAAACTATTGGCACGCTAGGTTTATCTTTGCATACTTCCTATAAGCATGGGACCATTGGCGCACTAGGTTTACCTTATCATTTCTACTACAAGCATGGAACCATTGTAGCAATAGGTTCACCCTATCATTCCTTCTACAAACATGGAACCATTGGAGCAATAGGTTTATCTTGTCATTGCTCCTGCAAGCATGGTACCATTGGCGTGCTAGGTATACCCTATCGTTCCTCCTCCATGCATGGAATCATTGGCACAGTAAGATCACACTATTAATCCTCCTAGAAGAATGGGACCATTGGCGCAATAGGTTTATCTTGTAATTCCTCCTTCAAGCATGGAACCATTGGAACAATAGGTTTATCTTGTCATTCCTCCTTCAAACATCGAACCATTGGCGCACTTTGTTTACACTATCAACTCTCCTAGAAGCATGGGATCATTGGCGCACTTGGTTTACTTTATCATTCCTCCTACAAGCATGGGCACTAGGTTTACCCTATCATTTCTCCTATGAGCATGAAAACCATTGGCGCTCTAGTTTTACCCTATCATTTCTCGTATAAGCATAAAATCATTGGCGCGATAGGTTTACCTTATCATTTCTCTTCAGGGCATGAAACCATTGGAGCACAAGGTTTACCCTATCATTCTTAATACAAGCAGGAACTAATAACCAAGAGTGTTTACCCTATTCTTTCTACAAGCATGGAGGAATTTTCGTATTAAATTTACCTAATCATCCCTCCTACAAGCATGAAGCAATTGTCGTACTAAGTTTACCTAATCATTCCTCCTACAAGCATGGATCAATTTTCGTACTTTGTTTACCCTATCATTCTTCGTACAAGTATAGATCCTTTGGCGCACTAGGTTTACTCTATCATTCCTCCTATAAGCATGGAACTATTAAACAACTATATTTACCTTGTTCTTCCTACAAGCATGGTACAATTTTCGTATTACGTTTACCTAATCATTCCTCCTATAAGCATGGAACTATTAAACAACTATATTTACCTTGTTCTTCCTACAAGCATGGTACAATTTTCGTATTACGTTTACCTAATCATTCCTCCTATAAGCATGGAACTATTAAACAACTATATCTACCTTGTTCCTCCTACAAGCATGGTACAATTTTCGTATTACGTTTACCTAACCATTCCTCCTACAAGCATGGAGCCATTGGAATATTAGGATTACTTTATCATTCCTTGTACAAGCATGGAAGTAATAATCAACCATGGTTACCTTATTCTTCCTACAAGCATGGTGCAATTTTTGTATTAAGTTTACCTTATTATTCCTCCTACAAGGGTGGAGATATTGGAGTGTGTAGAACTTCACGCCTCCATCTGGTTCATCTGATTGTTGGCTAGTATTGTTACTCTACCCCGATAGGTCACATCTAATCATTGTCTCTACTCTTGACTTGAACCCACAGTGCGATTTATCCAAGAACAATGAATGCAAACATAAGCAGAAACAAGCTACCACTTGCCACAAGGCATGACTGACCTGTTCACGCCGAAGCTACGCCTTTATTCTTTCCTTGTATTGTGCTAATAAATATTTTAATGTATTGATACTAATTTCAATCATTTTTATTATTCAAACTACAGTAAAAGCTATGGATTTCTTTCCCATCAAACGAATAAAATGTCTTGAATTTTGTAGTCCATTACGTTCGGTGAATCTTATTAATCACTTAAATAATAGCTTATGACCATCCGAACTTTAAATTTTGTAAATTTGTTAAAACTTACTGAGACAGAATGTTCATCGCTATGTGCCTCTCTTCATCAGTGTCATCTGCTTGGAGATGTCGGGTCAAGCAGTAACGGTTTTAAAGGTAGGTTTTCGATAGTATCAAAGAGTATGTGTAATTTGTGTTGTATTTGTTCGTTTAATATGTTTGTACTTTGTGTTTTTGGGTGTTTGTAAATTTCATATTGTTCTAGTGTGTTGAGATGTGGTCCTTTTTTGTTGATGTGTAGGATTTCTAGGTTATGGTAAATGTCTGTGTTTTTGTGTCCTGTATCTTTTATGTGATTGTATAATGTTGAGTTGGTGTTCCGTTTGTGTTCCTCGACTATTTGTTTAAAGCTGCGACCTGTTTGTCCAATGTAGAATTTGTTACATTTGTTGCAGTTTAGTTTGCATACGCCTGGTGCTTGTAATTTATATTTGTTGTTTGTGTTGTGTTGCATTTTGTATTGTAATTTGTTATTAGTTTTGTATGATATTTTGCATCCAATTTTTTTAAATTTGCGGGCTATTTTGTTTGTTGTTTTGTTTATGTATGGTAATGTGATGTATTTGTTTCCCCTGTCTGTAGTGTTAATTTTAGTGTTGTTTTGATTTTGTACCATAGTTTGTCTATTATGTCTATTGCGGTGTTGTATCCATTTATGTATGCTAAATATTTAATTGTGTCTAGTTCTTTGTTTATATTTTCTGTGGTCATTGGGACTTCTTTAAGTCTATGGAGCATGGATCTGAAGGCAGCGTGTTTGTGTTGGATAGGGTGGTTTGAGGTGTTGTGGATAAGTGTGCCTGTCGTTATGGGTTTCCTGTAAATGTTGAAGCTGTCTTTTTGTTTGTGGATTTTTTTTATGGTTAGGGCGAGGAAGTTTAGGGATCGGTTGGTTTCAATTTCTGAAGTGAAGTGGAGTTTTGGGTGTATTTTATTAGCGTAGGTGAGGAGTTTTTCGCAATGACGGGAGTTGCCTCTGTATAGTGTTATGATATCATCGACGTATCTGTACCAGTAAATGATTTTGTATGCGTGTGTATTGTTTATGAGTATCTTGGTGTTTTTTATGTGTTGTAGAAAAATTTCGCTTAGGACACTACTGATAGGACTTCCCATGGGTAGGCCATCTGGTTGTGAATAGAAGTTTGAGTTGTGGGTGAAATAGTTTTGTTTGGTGATGGTTTGGAGGATGTTTATGATTTCGGTAACGTGGATTTTAGTTATGTTGTTCTGTATTAATTGGGTTTCTAGGATGTTGAGCGTTTCAGGTATGGGTATGCTAGTGTACATATTTGTTATGTCGAGTGATAGCAGTGTTGAATTGTGGGTATGTTTATGTTTTTTATTTCATTAATGAGGTTTGTTCTGTTTTTTATGTGTTTTTAAGTTTATGGATTATCTGATTATTTTGTCCATGTATTTTGCTAGTTTATGTGCAGGGGCATTCTGGTAGTTGATGATGGCTCGGATGGGGACATTGGGTTTTGTGAATTTTGGGTAGAGCGCGGAGGGTAGGTGCTTTAGGGTGGATATGTTTTAGGTGGGATTTTTTGTTTTTGTTGATAATGTATTTAGATGTATTAATTAGTTGTTTGATGGTTCGGTGATATTTCTCTGTTGATTCTGTATGTAGGTGTTCTATATTATTATTTATTATGTAACCATTGATGTTGATAATGTATTTAGATGTATTAATTAGTTGTTTGATGGTTCGGTGATATTTCTCTGTTGGGTTTGTATGTTGTTTTACTATATTATTATTTATTATGTAATCATTGATTTTGTCACTTAGGCTGTTTGTATTAATAATTACTGTGGTGTTGCCTTTGTCTGCTGTGGTGAGTGTGATGTCGTTTAGTTGGGCTTTTTGTTTTATGTTTGAAGCGATTTTAAATCACACATATTCTTTGATACTATCGAAAACCTACCTTTAAAACCGTCACCGCTTAACCCGACATCTCCAAGCAGAAGACACCGATGAAGATCGGCACATGGCGATCGAAAACGTTCTGTCTCAGTAAGTTTTAACAAATTTACAAAATTTAAAGTTCGGATAGTAATTAACCATTGTTTAAGTGATTAAAAAGTAAAATGTATTTTAAAGTGACTAAAATTAAACATTTGAAAGAGTTCAATGGAACGATCTATGTTATTTCCTGTGTGCATGGATACGCAATCCTACTGAGTTAGACGTTACCCTTTCAGTTTGTATTGTGTTTGCATCTTACATTGGACACTGATGTGGAGAGGGACGCTGGCGACGGTGCCTTCTTGATTCGTCGCTACACAAACATACGAGCCGCTAGATGTCCTGGTCAAGTTACCGATTCGCAGGATTCTGTTGGATTCGTTTCTCAAAATTAGGATATTCTGAAACAACAAATTTATTATTCAGATAATTTGGCACATAGTGAATCTTATTTAAACTTACTCAACGCTTGTTTTAATAAAATATTTATGTATCGCAAAGGAATATTTATTTTGTTATTGGATTACCTAAGAGCAGAGAACATTTAAATAATGTATTTACATTAACCGACTTATCAAGTTCAAGTTAGTTGTACAAAGTAGTTTGTGCTAGGAAACAGAATAAATTGTCTAAGTAAAACCCAAATGCCGTTAAAACTCATATAAATACATTTTCTAAACGGTTCTATTTAACGTAACTGAACGTTAATATTCAGATTAGAATAATATAGTTGCAAAGGTTCATAAACATTGGTTGTGTTTTTAGAATTTACTTTCAATCTCCGTCCAACTAATCAATTCATTAAACTAAATATTTATACGACAATGAACAATAATCAGTTTAATGGTCCGCAATATAACTCGAAAGTTTTATAAATATTCTTTATAAAATTAGAAGTAAAATTAGCTTTATCTTTTAGAAATAAGACAATTATTTCTTCATTAAATAATAATCACTATGAAGGTTTAAATCAGTTAAATAATTATTTATTGACATAGCTCCCCCATTATTAGACACCAAAACTACGTTCGACGGGGATCCACTCTTGGTAGAACCGTATGTGGCCCGTAGGCCAGCAGTATGATCTGCGCACTAGACGTATTTGAGACTCCGACTCACAGGTTTCGACATCATTAGACAGCAGGACCATGTTTGACGGGGTAATTAAAACTCTTGGTAGAACCGTATGTGGCCCGTGAGCCGTAGTTTGGGCATCCCTGCACTAGACTTATTTTACACGCTATCTCACAGGTTTCGACAGAACTATGTTCGGCGGTGTATTTTAAACCTAGTCGGACCAGATGTTGCTCGTGAGCCGTAGTTTGGCCGTCTCTGCACTAGACGTAGGTTAGACGATGGCTTACAAGTTTCGACAGATCTTTGAACGGCGGCGCGATTTGTAGGTTGCAAATGCTTCATTTATGTAGGAGGAGTAACAGATAACTTGTATAGAGAAATTAGGCTTTGTAGTTTTTTTTCGTATATAAGTGGATGATGAAGAAACGATTTCTCATGAAATAGTAAACGTAGGAAACAAGTAACTTTCTACAGAGTGAGGAACCCATTAACACGTGGGCATGGTTCACTTTAACCTAAAAGAGTGGGCTACAAGAAACCTACGTACATTGTGGTACCACTTTATAACCTGGACCTCTGGATTGGCTCTCACTTCGCAAATAAGCTGAATGGCATCGCCTTCTTTAAGTTCGTCTACTCCAACTGTGGATCCCAATGTAATGGATGGCATTGGTGGATCTGAAACGGTAAAACTTATAGACCATTTGGTAATTATTGTATACGAGTACAATGTTTGAATCCCATACTATTGCTTGATACCATTATTATCTACAAATTTTCATAGACAGTGTTTAAATACTTAATGACTAAATTTAAATGAAGATTAATTTTTTTTTTAATATACAAATTCTTAAATTTTTCAGAGCCCAAGGACACTGAGACAATAAACTGTTAGTCTTATTACACGTGTAATTGAAATTTAGAAATTTAAATTTAGAAATGAAAAAATTCTAAAGCTATAAAATCAAAATTAGTTATCATTTTAAATTACGAAAATGATAAAATTGGATATAAAAATTATTTCTTAAATTTATTCCTATTTTTTTTTTAATGAAAGAGTAGTTTCGTGGTTAAAGGCTATATGTGTGTGGTTAGTAACAGTGCGTATCTTGGAATTTTTCAATTAGTTTCGTTCAGTCTCGTGTATATAGGTTCAGTCTCGTGTATATAAGGCACCCTGTCGCTGTGTGTAATATGTAGCTCTAGAAGCATAACTTACAGGCTACGCGTATGTATCTGCGGTCCTCAATGATACCTCCGCCAAACTTGAGGTTCTCCGCTCTGCAAGACAGCTCCTTTCCGTTGTCCTCTGCCTCTGGCCGTAATGTTAATGTGCTTCTGGTGCTGTTGGCATCATCTTGGGACTAAAGACAGAAATATTGCCGTGACTACAAGAAGTAAAATAGTTAAGTATGACAATAAACCCAAAGATTAGCATTTACCTACCGTGACGGCTGCGTGCTTGATCGGCTCCCCATCGAGTAGCCATGAAACCTTCGCCGGAGGATACGAGCCTGTGCTCTCACACATAAGTTGCCGCGACTTCCCCGCAGAAAGCATATCATTGGGTGAAACGATCTTCACAGTCAAAGGTTTCACTGGAACAGATTTAAGATAGCTAACAGTGCTTCCAGAAGATCTGTACAATGCTTTAACATCAGTTCAGATTGTGTCGGACAAGAAACACGTGTGTGCAGCGGATTGTTATTCACACACATTCAAAATACTAACTGTTTAGATTCGATTAAATAAACATTATGGTAATTACAAAGGTATTTATCTCAGAACATTTCTAAGTTAATATATATCATTTTACATCTTTAACTAATCAAATAATTGTAAATAATAAGGTAAAATAGACAGCTGTAAAATCCAGTGTGAGGGTTTATTGATTCCCCACTAAAATCTTCCCTAGTCAGTCACTAGTTCAATGTCTTCCATGTATTAATATGAGTGAGTGAACAACCTGGTAATAGGAATAGCAAGTGATCCCAATTGGCCTGTTACACCCCCCCCCCCCAACTGACCTACAATAGGCAGCTGAAGAAATAGGGCAACATAGCTATAAACGTAGCCTTATTGATTCCCCACTGAACTCTTCCCTAGTGAATTACTAGTTCAATGAATTGCATGTATGAGTGGTGACTAAACTACCTGTTAGAAGGAGTAATGTATGATCAACATTAGCATGATACACCCACCGACTGGCCTATAATAGACAGCTGAAGTATTAAGGCAACATAACTATAAACGTAGCCTTATTGATTCCCCACTGAACTCTTCCCTAGTGAGTTACTAGTTCAATGAATTGCATGTATGAGTGGTGACTGAACTACCTGTTAGAAGGAGTAATGTATGATCAACATTAGCATGATACACCCACCGACTGGCCTATAATAGACAGCTGAAGTATTAAGGCAACATAACTATAAACGTAGCCTTATTGATTCCCCACTGAACTCTTCCCTAGTGAGTTACTAGTTCAATGATTTGCATGTATGAGTGGTGACTAAACTACCTGTTAGAAGGAGTAATGTATGATCAACATTAGCATGATACACCCACCGACTGGTAAACGTAGCCTTATTGAATCCTCTCTGAACTCTTCCCTAGTGAGTTACTAATTCAATGATTTGCATGTATGAGTGGTGACTAAACTACCTGTTAGAAGGAGTAATGTATGATCAACATTAGCATGATATACCCACCGACTGGCCTATAATAGACAGCTGAAGTATTAAGGCAACATAACTATAAACCTAGCCTTATTGATTCCCCACTGAACTCTTCCCTAGTGAGTTACTAGTTCAATGAATTGCATGTATGAGTGGTGACTAAACCACCTGTAATAGGAATAGCAAGTGATCCCAATTGGCCTAATACACCCACCGACTGGCCTGATATTGACAGCTGAAGTATTAGGGTAACATAAATGTAAACATGGCTTGAATGGTTTACATGGGTTAAAAGTCTTATGAAAAATGTTTTTTTTTTTAATAAAAACCCACACCTCCAATGGAAAGTGAAAGGAAATAGAATTCTGTTTTAACATTTTAAAATTCTGTACTTCTTTATGTTTGTTATTGTAACAGTTGTCGATTGTATATTTCTGTGTACTGTATGATTTTACACGATTAGGTGTGATATATTTAATGGTCTCTGTACCTGTCTGCGATGTTATCGACACCTATAAAACCAGTCTTGCGTGTGGAAAGATATTTTCAGCTGTAGCAATCAGCATTAAAATATTTTAAAAAATACTCATATATAGAATTTTATCTACAAAATATCACAGATTATGGTGTTGTTATGAGAAATATGCAGAAGAAATGTAATTGGTTTAATCTACACTGTCTAGGAAAATAAGAATATTTCATTGGGTAAATAAAAGAATACATTTAAAAACATCGCCAGAGTACAAATTATTATAGGGAATTAGGAATAGTGATGTCATAGTGAATGAGTGGATAATACAGCTAATAGAGTTGTCAGTCTGTCAGCTGTTAGACATCTGTGGCTGGAGCATGTGTTTGGTTTTATGTTATACTGTTGTGAATAGGAAGAGTGTACCCGGTAGCGCCAAAAGTACAGAATGCTACTGATCTCATGATAAGTAGGTGAATGTTAGGAAAACTTGAGAGATATAAATTCTAATAGCTATTGTCGTTTAAAGAATAATATATCCGTAAGAAAATATTTATTTAATATAATAAAGATTTTTATTTATTTACATGTAATTTAGTAAAAAGGGAATATTCGTATAGATACTGCGACTTGAATCCAGAATAGCCTCTACATAGACATGGTAATTCTACTTGGATGTTTTATCTACGATAATAAAATATAAATAAACTACTCGACTTTATTTATCGTAAGTTACTGTGTAAAGGATGCATACGGAACACTTCGAGCTGGACCCTTCTGACAAGAGGGCGGGCTTTAGCTTGAATGGCTCTACACTCGAAGTAGGAGTCGCGCAGTGATCGATGGACTGTAGCCAGGAAGAGGCGGTTCACTACGATATCTTTTGTAGTGGTCTCCGTGATGTTGTCGACCAGGTCTCCGTCATACCACCAAGACACGACTGGTTGTGGTCGTCCTAAAACAATATTTACAAAAAGTCTCAGCCTCGTTTCTAACTCTTTTAACTAATTTGGAAGAAAAATCATCGAGAAAAGCTATAAATATCTTAATATTCTTTAAATGTAGTATCTGTATTTAATTTAATAAAATTGACAATATAAATAATGGGGTAAATTTCTTTACAATTAATTTTTTCTTCAACATAGAGTAATTTATTTTTTCTGTAACTAAAAAGCAAAAACGTTTCTAAAAACAGAACAGTCTGACGGGGGGGGGGGGAGGTTGCTTTTCTAGATGCGAAATGGTTTGAAAATAAAAATTTATAAAATCTTTAATAATTTTAAGTACCATGAAAAAATAGAGATTAATATTGCACTTCACCTATGCTTATATATTTTGGTTCATTTTTTAAAACAAATGTAACAAAAAACATCTCGTAAAAATTTACAAAAAAATCCTTCCTTGAGGTTCGGAATTTAAAATCAATATTTAAAAATGTGTTTCAAGGGAAGAATGGATGGGTTAATGTAAGACAATACCTCCTGCGACGTCGCAAGACATTTGCAAGTCGTAACCTTCGTAGAAGGGCCCAGCAACAGCAGTAACTTCGTTTCCCTGTGCATCCATCACGACGGGTATGGAGGGCGGCACTGTAACCAAGAAACATAATCTAAAGCCATCAAACATTAAATACAAAGCATTGGCTAATAATTTCATACAAATATATATTTTTTAATAGTTAGAGTTAACTTTTTGATTTATATGTGTTTATCTTTTATACATTGTTTTCAGTCTATAAACTTATTTCTATTAATTAAAAATATAAATTTAAATTCTAAAAATTAGAATGAAATAGAATAAAGAGTTTTAGTATATTTGTTTACATTGTAAAGCAGTTCTGACAACACAAACAATAGTTTTAGAATTCTGAACGTAAAGCTATTGACAAAAATCCCTAAACACAAAAGTTATTCAATATAAGTAAAACCAGCATTACCAAGACTAAAGCCTTATGTATGCTCAGAGGAACTCGTTACAGATTAGGAAGAGTACCGTAAAATTACAAATTGGGCTAACCTAGATGTAATTTTACTCTAATGAGCTGTATAGATTGTATTTTTATTATAAAATAGGACCCTCTGAAGATGACGTCATTACATAAGGGTCTTGCTAATATTTGTGTTGGTTATTTCAAACTATTTTATTGGTTTTGCCATTAGTTTTTCTGTAATAAGCCTCTGTGGTCATTAAACTATATTTTATTCATTCTGATTGAACTAGAATTGGGACTTTAAAAATATTTGATTAGCGATTTTATAAAAGTATTCAGCGTACTATACAACGACCTAAGAAAACACGTTTTTAAAGTTAACTTTAGATAATAATGGTATGTTTAATCGTAATTAAATGCTACTACCTTAGCTGCAACTACCAACATCTCCAAGCAGAAGACACTGATGAAGATCTGCACGTTCTGTCTCAGTAAGTTTTAACAAATTTACTAAATTCAAAATTCGGAAGTCATAAACTATTCTTTAACTGATTAATAATTCTATAAATAGTAGAAGTACCTTTCCGAAGTTACACATGCTGAAGGAAATTTAAAAACTTACGCTAAAACGTAGTCTATAGCTAGTAAAAGAATCTTACCCAAGTTACAAATGTTGAAGGAAATAGCTAAGACTTAATCTATAAATAGTAAAAGTATCTTACCCAAGTTACACATGGTAAAGGTAATTGCTAAGACCTAATATATAAATAGTAAAAGTATCATACCCAAGCTACACATGTTGAAGGAATTGGTAGGACGTAATCTATAAATAGTAAAAGTATCTTACCCAAGTTACACATGTTGAAGGAATTGGTAGGACGTAATCTATAAATAGTAAAAGTATCTTACCCAAGTTACAGATATTGAAGGGAATTGGTAGGACGTAATCTATAAATAGTAAAAGTATCTTACCCAAGTTACACATGTTGAAGGAAATAGCTAAGACTTAATCTATAAATAGTAAAAGTATCTTACCCAAGTTACACATGGTAAAGGTAATTGCTAAGACCTAATATATAAATAGTAAAAGTATCATACCCAAGTTACACATGTTGAAGGAATTGGTAGGACGTAATCTATAAATAGTAAAAGTATCTTACCCAAGTTACACATATTGAAGGGAATTGGTAGGACGTAATCTATAAATAGTAAAAGTATCTTACCCAAGTTACACATGTTGAAGGAATTGGTAGGACGTAATCTATAAATAGTAAAAATATCTTACCCAAGTTACACATGTTGAAGGAATTGGTAGGACGTAATCTATAAATAGTAAAAGTATCTTACCCAAGTTACACATGTTGAATGAATTGGTAGGACGTAATCTATAAATAGTAAAAGTATCTTACCCAAGTTACACATGTTGAAGGAAATAGCTAAGACTTAATCTATAAATAGTAAAAGTATCTTACCCAAGTTACACATGGTAAAGGTAATTGCTAAGACCTAATATATAAATAGTAAAAGTATCATACACAAGTTACACATGTTGAAGGAATTGGTAGGATGTAATCTATAAATAGTAAAAGTATCTTACCCAAGTTACACATGTTGAAGGAATTGGTAGGACGTAATCTATAAATAGTAAAAGTATCTTACCCAAGTTACACATGTTGAAGGAATTGGTAGGACGTAATCTATAAATAGTAAAAGTATCTTACCCAAGTTACACATGTTGAAGGAATTGGTAGGACGTAATCTATAAATAGTAAAAGTATCTTACCCAAGTTACACATATTGAAGGGAATTGGTAGGACGTAATCTATAAATAGTAAAAGTATCTTACCCAAGTTACACATGTTGAAGGAATTGGTAGGACGTAATCTATAAATAGTAAAAATATCTTACCCAAGTTACACATGTTGAAGGAATTGGTAGGACGTAATCTATAAATAGTAAAAGTATCTTACCCAAGTTACACATGTTGAATGAATTGGTAGGACGTAATCTATAAATAGTAAAAGTATCTTACCCAATTTACACATGTTGAAGGAATTGGTAGGACTTAATCTATAAATTCTAAAAGTATTTTACCAAAGTTACACATGTTGAAGGGAATGTCTAAGACCTAATCTATAAATAGTAAAAGTATTTTACCCAAGTTACACTATTTACGTTCGAGCAGCGAACCATAAAAGGAGGTTTTATAGACAATTGATTATAACATCGGAAGTAGGGAATCGATTGTGGTAACGACACCACCCCTACGGCACAATGATGTATGGAATAATGTAGGAAGGGCTGACCCGCCCTTACCTCTGTGATATTATACAAGAGGGTAGATAAAGCAGGCTAGAAGAGGAGTCAGCAATTTTCCCAAATAAATCTGAGGAAGCATATAAACGTCTTCGTAGTTAACCCATTCAACATGCGTCGTCGTCAAAGCTACAGCAAAGCTTTACTCTAGTGAGATAAATAAACTACTTTTTATGTGGGGGAATTAGTTGGATAATTACGTAATATAGGGGTAAAGAATTTATAAGACTGGTTTCAAGCCTTAATGTAACATTCAATTTCAATTTTCCAGAAATATACAATTTTATTTTAGAAATGTTTAACATATTTCTTGCAACATGTTTAATGGATTTCATAAACTTATTATTTAAAGTTAAACAGAAAGTATATAAGGGGTAACATAATGAATTAAGGTGAAATAGTATGTATTTAAAATAGAAAACAAGGATTTTTCGGTTTTTCTAAATATACCTCTATATTCTAAGAAAGAATATAAGCGGGTACATACATACCACACACCTCAAAAAATGTACTTTAGCGACATAACTTATAAAATACTATAAAAACGCTGACGGGGCACACATATGACCATTAGCCATGAAGGCACGGCGTGCCCGACTACGCATACACGTAAGGAGATGGGTAACAATGTATCATTTGACTTTAATAAATACGGATAACTAGTTCCCGCTTCACAACAGAAAATTCACGATGGGATTTATGATTTATTTTCATACAAAATTTGCTAAGTTGCTTTTACAAACTACGAAACTTACCTATGAGTGTTAAATTTACTTTGTAATTACGCGTCGGAGAATTGAAGAAATCCACCCTGCACCTAAACACTCCCTCATCCCTGCTCGTCACCCGCGCTATCCTTAGCCGCCCTCTCGTGTCAAGCTCGTTGCCTTCAGCTATGAAGTAGCTTCTCGTACCCAGCTCGTCCCCGGTCGCCAGGTGCGTAGCTCTGCTCAGGTCCTTGCCTCGCGCGTCGAAGCTGCAAAACGTTATACCACTGCATAAGTATTACTTGCATAACTGTTGCTACTTACCTCATTTATTTACAAACTGGAAGCTCAAATATTTTTTGTGTCTATGAAATTAAACATAAAATGGCGGCTATTATTGTACTGATTAATTTAGGTTCTTGAGAAACATGATTGTTAGTTTCTTAATTATTTGTATTTCTTTAGACGTGATATAGCAACCTAACGACATTATTTCAATATGACCAGTTACCCATGTTTGAAGGGTGTAAATATCCGGCAACAATGTTCCTGAATGAACGTTTTACCATGAGGAACTATGCTACTGGATGGGTAAGTAATGATTCGGTTCGTATTTAATAGGGCACCCTCAAGAAAATGTTTCTTTAGAAAGGGTAATTGTAAAGCGACTCCACGAGGAAAGGTTATTACGAATTACCCCTCGTGATAGCGAAACAGTGTAGGCTACTACGTCACGTTCCTGCGTTGAGTTGCCCTATGCCTGTGGGATGAGTAACATTCACCCTGATCCTTAAGCAACACAATTCCGATTATATTTTGCTGAGTTTAATGCATTTTGGCACCGATAACAATAAATTTACTAAAATTGATGTTAGATAAAATGTGACAGGGGTTGTAGATGAGTTGCTATGGGTACCATTAGGCTATATGCAATTCTAACAAGTGTTAGTTACATATTGATTAATGATATTTATCATATATTTACAAATGCATTCTGGTAATCCATTCACGATACATTTCTAAATTCTGGAACTAATTACTTTAAAAGGTTAAGCTAGAGGTAAGTTAGTAAGTAGAAACAAGTGAAGATGGTGATCTTGTTGCTGATGTGGTTGTTGGAAACATATTTAGTAGGTTGAAAACCGACATAAGGAGGCCTACACGACAGAGTAGAGGGACAAGACGTTAAGGGCCCCTTTGCCTTTCCCATTACATATTTACCATCAGATGTTTAAGCCAAATCACGTGTACGTTCTGACTATTAGAGATAAACCCTCTGAATGGAGCTGGGCTGGTGGCAGTGGCCAAAGTCACCAAGATGTTGGGGCTCCTCCATGAGGCTTAGAGAGTGTTGTTGGAGCATCTCCATGAGGTGAACACAGTGTTGTTGGGGCACTTCCATGAGGCTTAGAGAGTGTTGTTGGAGCATCTCCATGAGGTGAAGACAGTGTTGTTGGCGCCCCCTCCATGAGGTGAAGACAGTGTTGTTGGAGCATCTCCATGAGGTGAAGACAGTGTTGTTGGCGCCCCCTCCATGAGGTGAAGACAGTGTTGTTGGGGCCCCTCCATGAGGTGAAGACAGTGTTGTTGGGGCCCCCTACATGAGGTGAAGACAGTGTTGTTGGGACACATCCATGATGTTAATAGACTGTTGTTGGCGCCCCCTCCATGAGGTGAAGACAGTGTTGTTGGGGCACTTCCATGAGGCTTAGAGAGTGTTGTTGGAGCATCTCCATGAGGTGAACACAGTGTTGTTGGCGCCCCTCCATGAGGTGAAGACAGTGTTGTTGGGACACATCCATGAGGTTAAGAGACTGTTGTGGGCACCCCTCCATGAGGTGAAGACAGTGTTGTTGGAGCATCTCCATGAGGTGAAGACAGTGTTGTTGGCGCCCCCTGCATGAGGTGAAGACAGTGTTGTTGGGGCCCCTCCATGAGGTGAAGACAGTGTTGTTGGGGCCCCTCCATGAGGCTTAGAGAGTGTTGTTGAAGCATCTCCATGAGGTGAAGACAGTGTTGTTGGGGCGCCTCCATGAGGCTTAGAGAGTGTTGTTGGAGCATCTCCATGAGGTGAACACAGTGTTGTTGGCGCCCCCTCCATGAGGTGAAGACAGTGTTGTTTGGACACATCCATGAGGTTAAGAGACTGTTGTTGGCGCCCCCTCTATGAGGTGAAGACAGTGTTGTTGGAGCATCTCCATGAGGTGAAGACAGTGTTGTTGGCGCCCCCTACATGAGGTGAAGACAGTGTTGTTGTTGCACCTCCACGAGGTTAAGAGACTGACGTTGGGGCCTCTAAATGAGGTGAAGACAGTGTTGTACAGAATTGTGCCATGCTCAGAGAAAGTATTCGGGCGATGTAATGTTGCTGACCTCAGAGTAATAAATGTTTACATTATAAAAGTGTAAAAGTATTGCAAGAAGTAATAAATGTAAAATTTTACGACAGACTAACTCGAAATACCGTCAACATATAGGCCTTACCTTATACTGTACAGGTATCAAATCACATTAGCCTCATGTAATAGACTTTACAATGATCTGTACAGCTATTAAGACACATTACCCTCATGTTATAGGCCTTAAAATATGATGTACAGGTAACAAGTACAATCCCTAATACGGTAGACTTTAGAGGGAACTATACAGCGACCAGGCCAATTTACTCTCATGCTATAGGCCTTACCTTATTCTGTACAGGTACCAAGTACAATTACCCTCTTGTGGTACACTTTAGAGTGAACTGTACAGCGACCAGGCTACTTTACCCTCATACTATAGGCCTTACCTTATTCTGTACAGGTACCAAGTACAATTACCTTCTTGTGGTACACTTTAGAGTGCAATGTACAGTGATCAGGCCACTTCACCCTCATGCTATAGGCCTTACCTTATACTGTACAGATACCAAATCACATTAGCCTCATGTAATAGACTTTACAATGATCTGTACAGCTATCAAGACACATTACTCTGATGTTATAGGCCTTACAATATGCTGTCCAGGTAACCAGCACAATCCCTCATACGGTAGACTTTAGAGGGAACTGTACAGCGACCAGGTCACTTTATCTACATGCTAAAGGCCTTACCTTATCCTGTACAGGTACCAAATCACATTAGCCTCATGTAATAGACTTTACAATGATCTGTACAGCTATCAAGACACATTACCCTAATGTTATAGGCCTTACAATATGCTGTCCAGGTAACCAGTACAATCCCTCATACGGTAGACTTTAGAGGGAACTGTGCAGCGACCAGGCCAATTTACCCTCATGCTATAGGCCTTACCTTATTCTGTACAGGTACCAAGTACAATTACCCTCTTGTGGTACACTTTAGAGTGAACTGTACAGCGACCAAGCCACTTTACCCTCATGCTATAGGCCTTACCTTATCCTATACAGGTAACAAGTACAATCCCTCATATGGTAGACTTTAGAGTGAACTGTACAGCTACCGAGTCACTTTATTCTCAAGGGATAGGACTTACATTGAGCTGTACAGCTATCAAGTATAACTACTTTCATGTGATAGTCATTACAGTAATCTGTACAGTTACCAAGTCACAATACCCGCATGTTATAGGCCTTACTTCGACCTGTACAGCTACCAAGTCACACTAACCTTATGCGAAAGGCCGAAAAGTGGTCTGTTCAGATACCAAGCCACATTACCCTCATGTTACAGGCCTTACCTTGACCTGTACAGGTACCAAGTAGAATTACCCTTGTGTTATAGGCCTTTCCGTGACCTGTACAGATACCAAGTCACATTACCCGCATTTCAAAGGCATTAGAGTGAACTGTGCAGGTACTAAGTAACAAGACTATCATATGAAAGGCCTTAGTAAACTGTGCTGGTACCAAGTAACACTACGCTAATGCGAACGATCCTACAGTGACCTATGCAAGTGCCAAGTCACACTCCGCTTATTTAAAAGACTTTAGGATGACCTGTGCAGATACCACAACACATTACCCTCATGTGAAAGACCTTACAGTGACCTATACCGGTAACATAAGGTCACACTACTCTCATATGAAAGGCTTTACAATGACCTGAGCATTTACGAAATCACGCTAACCTAATGTGTAAGGCCATACAGTGACCATACGGTGGAAGGCCAGTATGAAGGTACCAAGACACACTACCCTCACATGAAAGGCTTTTCAGTGCCCTGTGCATTTACGAAGTCGCACTATCCTAATGTGAAAGGCCTTACAGTGACCTGTCCAGATACCAAGTCACGCTAACTTTATGTGAGTCCTTAAAGTGACTTTCGCAGGTACCAAGCCACACTACCCTCAAATGAAAGGCCTTACAGTGACATGTGCAGGTACCAAGTCCCATTAACCTCATGTGAAAGGCCTTTCAGTGACTATCGGAGGTACATAGGCACCTTATCCTGTTGTGAAAGGCCTTACAGTGACAAGTCCCATTAACCTCATGGGAAAGGCCTTGCAATGGCTATCGCAGGTACCAAGTCACACTACCCTGTTGTGAAAGGCCTTACAAGGACCTGTGAAGGTACCAAGTCACACTATTCTCATAAAAAAGGCCTTACAGTGACTTGTGTAGGTATCATGTTTTGAAAGCACTGATACCAGATCTCAAATTTCACTGTTTTGAAATTGATCTCAGATCTGTTAGAATTTGTCACTAACGTAACACAATTAAATCACATGTTAACTCTATATCATGATGACTTATTCTTGCAATGAATTTAATTTTTAATTGATCTAATACTCGTATAATCTCAAAAACATTAAAATATTTCCACTGGATGGATTGTACATATATATTCATCTCTCTAACCTCTTTTTATTAAATAAAATATTAAATTATAAATATATCCAATCAAATTTATATATTTTCTTCGAAGTATAATTTCCAAAGTATGTTCTTAGAAGGCAGTTGAAAGTATCTTTAAACAAGACGTCGTATTACAAGGTTTTATAAAAAGATTGCTCTTTAAGAGAATAAAGCAATTCCATTGAACAATTTTATTATATTCGCGGAGATACGTTGGCAAAATGCTCACCTTTGACGCGCAACCCTTATTTACATTTTCTTTTGTCATTTAAATTAATTTATATTTTTAGTCTCATCTGAGGAAAAAACTTGAGTAAATTTCATGAGCTTTGTGTTTTCGCTTCACAAAAGAGTTGTAAAAGAAAACATTAGATTTCATAATATAAAATGATAAAATCAGTTAAAAATATATTTTTCTCCTTTCCACTTAAATCTTAAGGTGGTTAAATGTTTTACTAAAATTTCTGAACTGAAACAGGTTTGGGTTGATTGTTGTTTAACAGTGTGGCAAGGCAAAAAGTTAAACATTTCCATTTGAGCAAAAATGTCTACATTAAGGTATTTATAAATATAGAACTAGTGTCTCTAACGCCAGATTTATTGGCCACAGTCTTGTAGACCCTACTTATGTGAAGTTGACACACGCCGTATAACCGTGACTTTTTGCGGCTAGTATCATGTGCTTTATTGGCTGCTTCCTTATACCTGTGTACTCCGTTGCCTTTTTGTCTTTATTGTGTCTGTTTTTTTGACTCATTCACTTCCCATTATCGATTGGTTTTTACAGACCCTATAGGCTATTCTTTGTAGCACTAATAAGGGGGCATCTGCATACAGGTTTTAGTCATTTTATGTTACTTTGTAGAGAATAAAATTTTGATTACAAAATTTTGAAGCAATTTTGAAGATTTTCAACGAATGCAATAGTGCGAATCCTCACTACGTATCACCATCACTCTGCCTGTAGTTGTCCTACGTTGTTTGGCCTGTTCTTCTCTAGCACTACCTTAAATATAAAGGCGTCACAATCAGCTGACTACTTCGTGGTATCATTTCGTTGCAGGAATAAAGTCGACGAGACATTTGTTTTTCTTTTCGTAATGTTTTAACAAATGAAATACCAATTCAGCAAAGTAAAACTTGATTGAGATGAAGTGATTCTAGTCATGCAGCAGAAACTGACTACGTTCGGGTCTATGTATTCGTGGAGGTGGATGGCATCAGAAACCCTTGTATTTGGGGGAGGGGGCTTCGTTGGGCATCGGAACCCTGGTGGAAGGCCCGGTAAAGCTGTACCATGGTTTCTGTGAGTAAGCCTATACAAGGAATATTTTAACTAATTTTGGAAAGGAACATAATCTAAAATACATTCTTTCAGAGTATTAGTCACTAAGATCTGTCTCTGTATTATTTATTACAATTAACTTTCAAATCTTCAACAAACCATTGCCCAGTATTACAAACTTTCCCAAACGAAATGGAATTACACAATCCATAAGAAAATTAAATACTTGAGAGAAACTTCAACACTAAAGTACCTTTAAAAGCAATACAAGTTTTTTTATTTAAAAATGCAGTATCTTTGAATATATTCAAACAAACTCTATTTTACATAGTTCGTGCTCAGTTTTTTACCATTGAGTAAATATAAATAATTAAGCAAATAAAAAGAAAATAACTAAAACTGGGAATCTACCTGTAGAGCGGAATGCCAGTGGCATCTTTGAACCAGAAGACTGTATTGATTCTGTCCCCGGGGGGCGCTGAGACGTCGCAGGGTAGAAGGGCGTCCTCCCCATTTATTGCCCAAACCAGCTCTGCAGGCACTGTAAAAAGTACTACATATTTTCATATTTTTTATCTTTTATCAACATATTTTGTCAATAAGAATATAAAAAATATACATATATTCCTACAATATAGGAATATAAAAATATTAAGTTCTGAATGATGACACAATACGAACAAGGGTTAGGCCAACAGTTTTATAATGAATGGTTTTATTGGTTAAAACGTTGTCTTTAAAATACGAATCCTTACTTTATAGGAAAACAATTAAAAATTTCAATAAATAAAATATTTTATGAAAAATTACTAATGAGTAAATTTAAAAATGTAATATCTTATTTTAATATACTCATATATTTCTTAAAAATTTTAAAACCACATTCAAATTATTCCAACAAATAAATACTAAAAACCTAGTTTCATTAAGAAAAACTTAGAACATTCCGTCCTCCAAAACCTGCAATGCCTTAATTACTGTAGAAATAGTTGCCTTCTTCTACAACTGGTATCACTCGTGGCCATAAGAACACAGGTGCTTTTCGTCATTTAGGTGTAGTACTTCAATGGTATGAAAGTTTTAGCTTTAATTGTACCTGGATTCAAATAGAAAGCCTGAACTTTGGATCTAGACGATCTTCTAAAGTTATAAGTTAACCTAAAAGTAATGAAGTGGTTAATAGCAGGGAAATATCGGGTTTTGCACATTTGGTTAACGCTACAAATATGTTATAAACATGAATAAAAAAATATTTTTGGCTCCACCATTTCATGAGTTCTGGGGAAACAATTGAAACTCCCGGTTAGAGAGCCCTGCTTGCAGCAGCTTATTGTTGAAATTTTACATTCTTCTGGCTAAATTTTAGAAAATCGAAGCTTGTTACAAGTACGAAAGTTCTGTTAAACGTATTTTATATTGCGCATTTAGCTATTGGTAAAAATATTGCAAAGGCTTTAGTTTTCCTTTCACTATAAATAGTAAGTCTACACTGTGCGTAGGGCTTCGCTGAATAATCCTTATTGAAACATTTAACAACTTTGTTATACATTTTGATAGTTGTAGAAATTATTCATTTATTGTTAGGTTTGTGTTTGTTTTATTTAAAGATATGAAAACTTACAATTTATTTAGGGTGACAGTTTGTTTGTTTTATTGTCTCCCGGTTTCAGACAACATAAAACATGTGTTAAAAACAACACACAAAACTTTGCACGCGATAAAATAATATATAAACTCCAGCTCAAGATTTGATTTATTTGTGGAGCTAGAACCGCCAAAGGGAAGAGGCTTTTATTTGTTTGTTCTGGCGGAGAAGCGCCTTTGACTGGGACTGACTTGATGTGCTTGTTTTGAATATGGAAACGAACCCCAGATAGCCGTCTGACGGCCATCCCTTTACGACTGTTGGCTTAGGGAGCAGAATGTCCACGCAGACGCTACCATTCAGTTCGCTCCATCTTCAGTAAACATTAGGTTAAAGCAAATGACAACGCGTAGTGTTTACTATTTTTATAACAAAATAAATGAACAGAATAGCAGCTCCTGTAGGTTGCAGTGATGATTGATGAAGCTAAATGTTCTACGAAGACTCATAACAGCGCATTACGAATGTTTTTATAGTAATTCATAATAAAATATTCCGCAATGATTATTGTATAATATAATATATATTATATGTAATGTAATGTAAGGAAAGTGTATAGGTGGCTTCTGACGTCACATGGAATTAGAACTTGAGTGTAACCAGATCTGTATTGGGAAATTGAAAATATCCAATAAAAGTTTTAAAACATTGACATACTGGGACACTAAGGATACTCCACGATTTTCTGTGAAAACTAATTCTGAATAAGAATTAGGGAATAATTACTCCAAGCTAAAATTCATTTAAATAAAATGTATAGACAAGACACACATTACAGTAGCTTCTAGTTTATTTGCAATTAATGACTGTAAATACTCTGCCTTGTTTTCCACAGAATTTTCCTGATAAAAAGGAAATACACATCCATCAACAATAGAAAGTATTTTAGGGTATACAACTGAAATATTGCTTGGAAATTAGGGTCCGCAGCTCCGAGGGGAACTTTAACTGCGCATTGGGCAATTAGGAGGAACTCGCAAAACATTTTCAATTTTCTGTACGAATATCCATTAAAAATAAAATTCGTAAAAATATTTTCAACAAAGGGGAAACCAGGCGACGTTTAAACTAACAGACCTGATGCGAAGCCGGGGTATGGAGATATTTTAAAGTATTCCTATTGGAAACAGTAGTGGCGCGTTTATAAGTTATTCTATATAAAACATTAAGGTAGTAGGGGCTATAAACCCACCACTGATTACTTCTCTCTCAGCACGGAGGTAATAGAACGAGCTTTCGACTGCAGCTTCAGTAAAACGTTTATGGGGGACACTACTCTGTTTGAGAGACCTATCCCGCATGAAATGGGATACATTGAGATATTTCAAGGTATTAGAAAACCAAAAAACTTCCCAATCAAAGCAGGTCTCATCGGAACACTTGAAATGTTTTATTGCAACGCAGAAAATTACAAAAAACATTCAACAAGAAGAACAAGAAGGGGCAAAGCAGTGGAAGCCACTGAGACGGGGGTTATACAAACTACTCTGCTGGGTTCTTTGTATGAGAGAGACACCGTTGTCTATGGTGGTATGTTTTATTTAAAGAAAACTCAGGTTTAAATCGATTCTACGGGTATATACCTCCATTACTGTTGTAGTCGGAATTAATTGTATTGGTTGTGTTTCCTAATTAATTTCGCAATCCGGAGACGACGAGAAACAATTGTATATTTAATTTGGTTTCCTGCGCTCGTAATATTTCAGAAAAGTTATGAAGTTAATATTGATTTAGTGATAAGAGAATGGCGCTTTTATTACGCCCAGCATTTATACAAGAGTAACAAACACATCAAACAGATACGTACAAAATACACTGTAAGCAAAAAGTGTGTTTGACGTACGATCTTAGAGACAAGATGATAAAATAAACGTTAGGGAAAAAGAACGCCATTGTAAACATACCTAGCGTTCCAGATACAAGGTTATGAATAGAGGCCGGGCATTGATTATTAGGTTAGTATTTAGTTGCCAAGTCTCTTTTGGCAACGTCCAAGTATAAATCATCATGGAATGTAGATAAACCGAGAGTATATTTAGACACCGCCGGAGATATTATATTTATCGTCTTAAAAATATTAAACACAATGTCGCATCTAAATAACGCAACCTATAAAATCCTATACATCAGAACTTGAACAAAAAAAGGTTTTTGTAAATCTTAATATATTTATATTATATTTCTGTAAGAAATATTTGTAATATATTCGAGTACATTTTTCTACCTTCTCTAACATTACAATATTTTCCTCTCTTGACGCGATTCGGAATGTATCCATTATTCAAAATTTAAATAGCACTAGAGGATTATTATTTAAAATTTGAAAATTCAATCATTCCTACATGAGGAAACAAAGGAAAATATTGTAATGTTAGGAATAGGAGAAAAATATACTCGAATATACATAACAGCTTCAGCGGTTAGAACGTTTTATTCCAATATTTTTGTATATTGAAATACTTATAAGCTATATCTTTTTTAAAAGTAATTCTTGAAAATTAAAAGATATATAATTGTAGAAAACTTATTCTAGATTTATAAAATATATAATTTTATATGAAAAATGTGTATTACAAAAAGTACAACATAATAAATAAGAAAAACTGTACAAGCCTATAAGCCTGTCTAGTAATTTTATTTTTCGTCCTGTACAAGCAAGGGTATGATAGTTGTACAACCGTTCTACCGACGAAAATAACAAACTGTGAAGAAAACATGTATCGCAAGAGCCATCCGTGCCTTCCATTGAGTCTCCAAGCACAAGTAACATTCAGGTCTACATAACCTCATAAACATATCAGTATATTGTAGGTTTATACAACGTATTAACCTACTATATGAAATACATGGAAGAGAAAAATTATATTCTCAGTGTTAAATCTGCAACGTTGCGATGAATTGACGGAAAACTATATCACCGAATTTCCTATCTAAAGCTGGCTACGTGGTTGCTCCTAATCTCAGTGTGATATATGCAACGTTGCGTTGCAGTCACGGAAAAATATAGCGCCGTACTTCTTTTCTACAGCTGGCTACGTGTAAACCGCTAATATCAGAGGTATATCCCCAACGTTGCGTTGCATTCACGGGAAGATGTAGCGCCGTGCTTCCTATCTACAGTTGGCTACGTGTACTACCACTAATATCAGAGGTTTATCCGCGACGTTGCGTTACATTCACAGAAAGATATAGCGCCGTGCTTCCTATCTACAGCTGACTACGTGTACTACCACTAATATCAGAGGTTTATCCGCGACGTTGCGTTGCATTCACGGGAAGATATAGCGCCGTGCTTCCTATCTACAGTTGGCTACGTGTACTACCACTAATATCAGAGGTTTATCCGCGACGTTGCGTTGCATTCACGGGAAGATATAGCGCCGTGCTTCCTATCTACAGTTGGCTACGTGTACTACCACTAATATCAGAGGTTTATCCGCGACGTTGCGTTACATTCACAGAAAGATATAGCGCGTGATTCCTTTCTACAGCTGGCTACATGTAAACCGCTAATATCAGAGGTATATCCGGAACGTTGCGTTGCATCCACGGATAGATAAAGCGGGGGTCGTGCTTCCTATCTACAGTTGGCTCCGTGTAAACCGCTAATATCAGAGGTATATCCCCAACGTTGCGTTGCATTCACGGGAAGATATAGCGCCGTGCTTCCTATCTACAGTTGGCTACGTGTACTACCACTAATATCAGAGGTTTATCCGCGACGTTGAGTTGCATTCACGGGAAGATATAGCGCCGTGCTTCCTATCTACAGTTGGCTACGTGTACTACCACTAATATCAGAGGTTTATCCGCGACGTTGCGTTACATTCAAAGAAAGATATAGCGCGTGATTCCTTTCTACAGCTGGCTACATGTAAACCGCTAATATCAGAGGTATATCCGGAACGTTGCGTTGCATCCACGGATAGATAAAGCGGGGGTCGTGCTTCCTATCTACAGCTGGCTCCGTGTACTACCTCTAATATTAGATGAATATCCGCAACATTGCGTAGCATTCACAGAGAGATATAGCGCCGTGCTTCCTTTCTACAGCTGGCTATGTGTACTACCACTAATATCAGAGGTATATCCGCAACGATGCGTAGCATTCACGGAAAAGTATAGCGCCGTGCTTGCTATCTATAGCTGGCTCCGCGTACTACCACTAATATCAGAGGTATATCCGCAACGTTGCGTTTCATTTACGGAGAGATATAGCTCCGTGCTTATTATCTACAGCTGGCTTCGTGTACTACAGCTAATAGCAGAGGTATATCCGCAACGTTGCGTTGCATTCACGGGAAGATATAGCGCCGTGCTTCCTATCTACAGTTGGCTACGTGTACTACCACTAATATCAGAGGTTTATCCGCGACGTTGCGTTGCATTCACGGGAAGATATAGCGCCGTGCTTCCTATCTACAGTTGGCTACGTGTACTACCACTAATATCAGAGGTTTATCCGCGACGTTGCGTTGCATTCACGGGAAGATATAGCGCCGTGCTTCCTATCTACAGTTGGCTACGTGTACTACCACTAATATCAGAGGTTTATCCGCGACGTTGCGTTACATTCACAGAAAGATATAGCGCGTGATTCCTTTCTACAGCTGGCTACATGTAAACCGCTAATATCAGAGGTATATCCGGAACGTTGCGTTGCATCCACGGATAGATAAAGCGGGGGTCGTGCTTCCTATCTACAGCTGGCTCCGTGTACTACCTCTAATATTAGATGAATATCCGCAACATTGCGTAGCATTCACAGAGAGATATAGCGCCGTGCTTCCTTTCTACAGCTGGCTATGTGTACTACCACTAATATCAGAGGTATATCCGCAACGATGCGTAGCATTCACGGAAAAGTATAGCGCCGTGCTTGCTATCTACAGCTGGCTCCGCGTACTACCACTAATATCAGAGGTATATCCGCAACGTTGCGTTTCATTTACGGAGAGATATAGCTCCGTGCTTATTATCTACAGCTGGCTTCGTGTACTACAGCTAATAGCAGAGGTATATCCGCAACGTTACGTAGCATTCACGGAGAGATATAGCGCCGTGCTTATTATCTACAGCTGGCTACATGTACTACCACTAATATCAGAGGTATATCCGCAACGTGTCGTTGCAATCACGGAAAGCTATAGTGCCGTGCTTCCTATCTACAGTTGGCTACGTGTACTATATACCACTAATACCAGAGGCATATCCGCATCGTTGCGTTGGACTCACGGAAAGATATAGCTCCATATTTCCTGTCTACAGCTGCTTGTGTCTACTGGTAATGTAAGCGTTATATCCGCAACATTGCGTTGTCTTAACGGAGAGATATAGCGCCGTATGTCCTATCTACAGCTGTCTACCGCCAGATATAGGTTAAAAGCCCTGTATGCCAGATAATTAATAATACTGTAAGGGTTAGGGGAATATAGTGATAGGAAACGTGAACGCATTTCAAACAAATATCTTTCTAAACGTTTCTGACATACCTATTTCTGTCACTAGTGCCATCTGTCGTAATAAAACTACTTTCGACATGTGTGGCGCAGGTGCTCAAGGCTTGGCCGACAATCTATATTCCGTCGGATTACAAACGTTTCCCTGGCTTAGACATTTCCAAAACTCGTAACACTTTCCGAATATGCTGCCCATATGTTGTGTAGAATGACGTCATCTGTAGCCACAGTCATGACTCTTAGAGACGAACTAAGACTGTAGTGAGAAGGGACTCTATTTAAAACTACTATATATGTGTTTAACTGGAACTAAATGAGGGGACCGTCATATGTAAAATTTTTAATTTGCAAAGTTCAAGGTAGAATGAAAAAGAGTGCTCAAGAAGTAAGATCTGCTGAAATAAAACCGAGTTAGAAATGCATTGGTTTAGTGATCAATCACGTGGCATTGATAAAAACCGATATTCGATAAACCGATATTATCACAAAGTAAATGTAAGTTAAATTTTTCATTCTCACGAATTCGAATTCTTAAGATACAATAAGTACGTAAAAAATATGTAATTGATCTTGAAAAATGTGAATTCAAACCGAAACTCCTGGTGTTAATCAAGGAGACAGCCAACAAAACTAAAATCTTAGGTAAAGTAATATATTTGTTATGCAAAAGGTATTCTACTTAATTTGTGTTTATTTGAAAATACTTGTTTTGAATGAGTACTTGAATGAGATAAAGTAAATAACTCAATAATTTAGGTAGTTAGAAAGCCAGCCACAGATTTATTTTAAAATACGCCAAATTCTACTATGGGCTCATAATAACGCAGGGTATTTATACTGGTTTCCGTTCGTAGCTGTCATTCTGCCAAGTGCTACTAATCGATGGAATCTACACGTATCTATTCCGCTACAGCTGTTCATTGCGTTGAATATAGGTGCAGGTTTATGTTATAAAAGTTATATTATGCCGCCCTACCATCCAAAATTGTTGAGCTTTTTAGGCAGATATAAAACAAACAATAACTCCCGCTACAGCTTTCCATTGCGTTGATTATAGGTGCGCGTTTATGATATGCAAGTTATATTGTGCCGCCCTATTCTCACAATGTGTTGCGACACTTGCGAAAGTATAAAAAAAGCATTCCTTCCCGCTACTGCTGTCCATTGCGTTGAATATAGGTGCGGGTATATGTAATGCAAGGTATATTGTGCCGCCCTACCCTCACAAAGTGTTGAGTTATTTGGGCAGGTATAAAACAAGCATTCTCTCCCGCTACTGCTTTCCATTGCGTTGAATATAGGTGCGGGTATAAGTTATGCAAGGTATATTGTGCCGACATATTCTCACAATGTGTTGTGTCACTAGGTCAGGTATAAAACAAGCATTCCCTCCCGCTACTGCTTTCCATTGCGTTGAATATAGGTGCGGGTATAAGTTATGCAAGGTATATTGTGCCGACATATTCTCACAATGTGTTGTGTCACTTAGAGAGGTATAAAACAAGCAATAACTCCCGCTACAGCCTTCCATTGCGTTGATAATTGGCGCGCGTTTATCTTATGCAAGTTATATTGTGCCGACCTATTCACACAAAGTGTTGCGACACTTGGGCAGGTATAAAACAAGCAATCACTCCCGCTGGAGCTTTCCATTGCGTTAATTATAGGTGCGGGTTTATGTTATGCAAGTTATATCGTGCCGCCCTAATCTCACAAAGTGTTGCGACACTTGGGAAGGTATAAAAAAAGCATTCCCTCCCGCTACTGCTATCTATTGCGTTGATTATAGGTGCCGGTTTATGTTATGCAAGTTATATTGTGCCGCCCTAATCTCACAAAGTGTTGCGACACTTGGGAAGGTATAAAAAAAGCATTCCCTCCCGCTACTGCTGTCTATTGCGTTGATTATAGGTGCGGGTTTATGTTATGCAAGTTATATTTTGCTGCCTTATCCTCACAATGTGTTGAGACACTTGGGCAGGTATAAAACAAGCATTACCTCCCGCTACTGCTTTCCATTGCGTTGAATATAGGTGCGGGTATATGTTATGCAAGGTATATTGTGCCGACATACTCTCACAATCTGTTGCGACACTTGGACAGGTATAAAAAAAGGCATTTACTCCCGCTGCGGCGGTCCATTGCGTGGAACATAGTTGCGGGTATATTGTGCCGACATACTCTCACAACGTGTTGCGACACTTGGACAGGTATAAAACCAGGATTTACTCCCGCTAAGGCTGTCCATTGCGTTAATTATAGGTGCGGGTTTATGTTATGCAAGTTATATTTTGCTGCCTTATCCTCACAATGTGTTGAGACACTTGGGCAGGTATAAAACAAGCATTACCTCCCGCTACTGCTTTCCATTGCGTTGAATATAGGTGCGGGTATATGTTATGCAAGGTATATTGTGCCGACATACTCTCACAATCTGTTGCGACACTTGGACAGGTATAAAAAAAGCATTTACTCCTGCTGCGGCGGTCCATTGCGTTGAACATAGTTGCGGGTATATTGTGCCGACATACTCTCACAACGTGTTGCGACACTTGGACAGGTATAAAACCAGGATTTACTCCCGCTAAGGCTGTCCATTGCGTTAATTATAGGTGCGGGTTTATGTTATGCAAGTTATATTGTGCCGCCCTATTCTCACAAAGTGTTGCGACACTTGGGCAGGTATTAAACAAGCATTCCCTCCCGCTAATGTTGTCCATTGAGTTGATTATAGGTGCTGGTATATGTTAAGCAAGGTATATTTTGCCGACATACTCTCACAATGTATTGCGACACTTGGGCAGATATAAAACAAGCATTCCCTCCCGCTAATGTTGTCCATTGAGTTGATTATAGGTGCTGGTATATGTTAAGCAAGGTATATTTTGTCGACATACTCTCACAAATGTGTTGAGATATTTAGGTAGGTAAAAAACAAGCATTCTCTTACGCTATAGCTGTCTATTCTATTGATTATAGGTGCGGGTTTTTGTTTTGCAAATTATTTTCTGACGCCCTACGATCACAATGTGTTGCGACATCTGGGCAGGTATAAAACAAGCTATCTCTCCCGCTATAGCTGCCCATTGCGCTGATTATAGTTGCGGGTTTATGTTATGCAAGTTATATAGATCCATTTCACTCTCACAATGTGTTGCGACACTTGGGCAGATATAAAACAAGCATTCTCTCACGCTATAGCCTTCCATTACATTGATTATAGGTGCTGGATCATGTTATGCAAGTTATATTGTGCAGCCCTGCCCTCACAATGTGTTGAGCTATTTGGGCAGGTATAAAACAAGCATTCTCTAACGCTACAGCTTAACATTGCGTTTATTATAGGTGCGGGTTATTTTATGCAAGTTATATTGTGCCGCACTATCCTCAAAAATTGTTGATCTTTTTGGGCAAATATAAAACAAGCATACCCTCCTGCTAAGGTTTTCCATAGCGTTGTGCCGCCCTACCCTCACAATGTGTTGAGCTATTTGGAAAGGTATATAACAAGTATTCTCTCTCGCTACAGCTTTCCATTGCGTTGATTATAGGTGCGGGTTAATGTTATGCAAGTTATATAGTTACGCCCCAATTTCACAAAGTGTTGCGAAACTTGGACAGGTATAAAACAAACATTCTCTCCGCTATAGCTTTCCATTACATTGATTATAGTTGCGGTTCATGTTATACGAGTTATATTGTGCCGCCCTACTCTCACAAAGGGTTGAGTTATTTGGGCAGGTATAAAACAAACATTCTCTCCCGCTATAGCTTTCCATTACATTGATGATAGTTGCGGTTCATGTTATACAAGTTATATTGTGCCGCCCTACCCTCACAAAGTGTTGAGTTATTTGGGCAGGTATAAAACAAACATTCTCTCCCGCTATAGCTTTCCATTACTTTGATTATAGTTGCGGTTCATGTTATACAAGTTATATTGTGCCGCCCTACCCTCACAAAGTGTTGAGTTATTTGGGCAGGTATAAAACAAACATTCTCTCCCGCTATAGCTTTCCATTACTTTGATTATAGTTGCGGTTCATGTTATACAACTTATATTGTGCCGCCCTACCCTCACAAAGTGTTGCGAAACTTGGACAGGTATAAAACAAACATTCTCTCCGCTATAGTTTTCCATTACATTGATTATAGTTGCGGTTCATGTTATACGAGTTATATTGTGCCGCCCTACTCTCACAAAGTGTTGAGTTATTTGGGCAGGTATAAAACAAACATTCTCTCCCGCTATAGCTTTCCATTACATTGATGATAGTTGCGGTTCATGTTATACAAGTTATATTGTGCCGCCCTACCCTCACAAAGTGTTGAGTTATTTGGGCAGGTATAAAACAAACATTCTCTCCCGCTATAGCTTTCCATTACTTTGATTATAGTTGCGGTTCATGTTATACAAGTTATATTGTGCCGCCCTACCCTCACAAAGTGTTGAGTTATTTGGGCAGGTATAAAAGAAACATTATCTCCCGCTATAGCTTTCCATTACATTGATTATAGTTGCGGTTCATGTTATACAAGTTATATTGCGCCGCCCTACCCTCACAAAGTGTTGAGCTATTTGGGCCGGTATAAAACAAACATTCTCTCCCGCTATAGCTTTCCATTACATTGATTATAGTTGCGGTTCATGTTATACAAGTTATATTGTGCCGCCCTACCCTCACAAAGTGTTGCGTTATTTGGGCAGGTATAAAACAAACATTATCTCCCGCTATAGCTTTAGATTACATTGATTATAGTTGCGGTTCATGTTATACAACTTATATTGTGCCGCCCTACCCTCACAAAGTGTTGAGTTATTTGGGCCGGTATAAAACAAACATTCTCTCCCGCTATAGCTTTCCATTACATTGATTATAGTTGCGGTTCATGTTATACAAGTTATATTGTGCCGCCCTACCCTCACAAAGTGTTGAGTTATTTGGGCAGGTATAAAACAAACATTATCTCCCGCTATAGCTTTCCATTACATTGATTATAGTTGCGGTTCATGTTATACAACTTATATTGTGCCGCCCTACCCTCACAAAGTGTTGAGTTATTTGGGCAGGTATAAAACAAACATTCTCTCCCGCTATAGCTTTCCATTACATTGATTATAGTTGCGGTTCATGTTATACAAGTTATATTGTGCCGCCCTACCCTCACAAAGTGTTGAGTTATTTGGGCAGGTATAAAAGAAACATTATCTCCCGCTATAGCTTTCCATTACATTGATTATAGTTGCGGTTCATGTTATACAAGTTATATTGTGCCGCCCTACCCTCACAAAGTGTTGAGTTATTTGGGCAGGTATAAAAGAAACATTCTCTCCCGCTATAGCTTTCCATTACATTGATTATAGTTTCGGTTCATGTTATACAAGTTATATTGTGCCGCCCTACCCTCACAAAGTGTTGAGTTATTTGGGCAGGTATAAAACAAACATTCTCTCCCGCTATAGCTTTCCATTACATTGATTATAAATGCGGTTCATGTTATACAAGTTATATTGTGCCGCCCTACCCTCACAATGTGTTGAGTTATTTGGGCAGGTATAAAACAAACATTCTCTCCCGCTATAGCTTTCCATTACATTGATTATAGTTGCGGTTCATGTTATACAAGTTATATTGTGCCGCCCTACTCTCACAAAGTGTTGATTTATTTGGGCAGGTATAAAAGAAACATCCTCTCACGCTATAGCTTTCCATTACATTGATTATAGTTGCGGTTCATGTTATACAAGTTATATTGTGCCGCCCTACCCTCACAAAGTGTTGGGTTATTTGGGCAGGTATAAAACAAACATTCTCTCCCGCTATAGCTTTCCATTACATTGATTATAGTTGCGGTTCATGATATACAACTTATATTGTGCCGCCCTACCCTCACAAAGTGTTGAGTTATTTGGGCAGGTATAAAACAAACATTCTCTCCCGCTATAGCTTTCCATTACATTGATTATAAATGCGGTTCATGTTATACAAGTTATATTGTGCCGCCCTACCCTCACAATGTGTTGAGTTATTTGGGCAGGTATAAAACAAACATTCTCTTCCGCTATAGCTTTCCATTACAATGATTATAGTTGCGGTTCATGTTATACAAGTTATATTGTGCCGCCCTACCCTCACAAAGTGTTGAGTTATTTGGGCCGGTATAAAACAAACATTCTCTCCCGCTATAGCTTTCCATTACATTGATTATAGTTGCGGTTCATGTTATACAAGTTATATTGTGCCGCCCTACCCTCACAAAGTGTTGAGTTATTTGGGCAGGTATAAAACAAACATTATCTCCCGCTATAGCTTTCCATTACATTGATTATAGTTGCGGTTCATGTTATACAACTTATATTGTGCCGCCCTACCCTCACAAAGTGTTGAGTTATTTGGGCAGGTATAAAACAAACATTCTCTCCCGCTATAGCTTTCCATTACATTGATTATAGTTGCGGTTCATGTTATACAAGTTATATTGTGCCGCCCTACCCTCACAAAGTGTTGAGATATTTGGGCAGGTATAAAAGAAACATTATCTCCCGCTATAGCTTTCCATTACATTGATTATAGTTGCGGTTCATGTTATACAAGTTATATTGTGCCGCCCTACCCTCACAAAGTGTTGAGTTATTTGGGCAGGTATAAAAGAAACATTCTCTCCCGCTATAGCTTTCCATTACATTGATTATAGTTTCGGTTCATGTTATACAAGTTATATTGTGCCGCCCTACCCTCACAAAGTGTTGAGTTATTTGGGCAGGTATAAAACAAACATTCTCTCCCGCTATAGCTTTCCATTACATTGATTATAAATGCGGTTCATGTTATACAAGTTATATTGTGCCGCCCTACCCTCACAATGTGTTGAGTTATTTGGGCAGGTATAAAACAAACATTCTCTCCCGCTATAGCTTTCCATTACATTGATTATAGTTGCGGTTCATGTTATACAAGTTATATTGTGCCGCCCTACTCTCACAAAGTGTTGATTTATTTGGGCAGGTATAAAAGAAACATCCTCTCACGCTATAGCTTTCCATTACATTGATTATAGTTGCGGTTCATGTTATACAAGTTATATTGTGCCGCCCTACCCTCACAAAGTGTTGGGTTATTTGGGCAGGTATAAAACAAACATTCTCTCCCGCTATAGCTTTCCATTACATTGATTATAGTTGCGGTTCATGATATACAACTTATATTGTGCCGCCCTACCCTCACAAAGTGTTGAGTTATTTGGGCAGGTATAAAACAAACATTCTCTCCCGCTATAGCTTTCCATTACATTGATTATAAATGCGGTTCATGTTATACAAGTTATATTGTGCCGCCCTACCCTCACAATGTGTTGAGTTATTTGGGCAGGTATAAAACAAACATTCTCTTCCGCTATAGCTTTCCATTACAATGATTATAGTTGCGGTTCATGTTATACAAGTTATATTGTGCCGCCCTACCCTCACAAAGTGTTGAGTTATTTGGACAGCAGGTATAAAAGAAACATTATCTCCCGCTATAGCTTTCCATTACATTGATTATAGTTGCGGTTCATGTTATACAAGTTATATTGTGCCGTCCTACCCTCACAAAGTGTTGAGCTATTTGGGCAGGTATAAAACAAACATCCTCTCCCGCTATAGCTTTCCATTACATTGATTATAGTTGCGGTTCATGTTATACAAGTTATATTGTGCCGCCCTACCCTCACAAAGTGTTGAGTTATTTGGGCAGGTATAAAAGAAACATTCTCTCCCGCTATAGCTTTCCATTACATTGATTATAAATGCGGTTCATGTTATACAAGTTATATTGTGCCGCCCTACCCTCACAATGTGTTGAGTTATTTGGGCAGGTATAAAACAAACATTCTCTTCCGCTATAGCTTTCCATTACAATGATTATAGTTGCGGTTCATGTTATACAAGTTATATTGTGCCGCCCTACCCTCACAAAGTGTTGAGTTATTTGGACAGGTATAAAAGAAACATTATCTCCCGCTATAGCTTTCCATTACATTGATTATAGTTGCGGTTCATGTTATACAAGTTATATTGTGCCGTCCTACCCTCACAAAGTGTTGAGCTATTTGGGCAGGTATAAAACAAACATCCTCTCCCGCTATAGCTTTCCATTACATTGATTATAGTTGCGGTTCATGTTATACAAGTTATATTGTGCCGCCCTACCCTCACAAAGTGTTGAGTTATTTTGGCAGGTATAAAATAAGCATTCTCTCCCGCTATAGCTTTCCATTACATTGATTATAGTTGCGGTTCATGTTATAGAAGCTATATTGTGCCGCCCTACCCTCACAATGTGTTGAGTTATTTGGGCAGGTATAAAACAAGCATTCTCTCCCGCTATAGCTTTCCATTACATTGATTATAGTTGCGGTTCATGTTATAGAAGTTATATTGTGCCGCCCTACCCTCACAAAGTGTTGAGTTATTTGGGCAGGTATAAAACAAACATTCTCTCCCGCTATAGCTTTCCATTACATTGATTATAGTTGCGGTTCATGTTATACAAGTTATATTGTAAAGCCCTACTCTCACAAAGTGTTGAGTTATTTGGGAAGGTATAAAACAAACATTCTCTCCCGCTATAGCTTTCCATTACATTGATTATAGTTGCGGTGCATGTTATATAAGTTATATTGTACTGCCCTACTCTCACAAAGTGTTGAGTTTTTTGGGCATGTATAAAACAAACATTCTCTCCCGCTATAGCTTTCTATTACATTGATTATAGTTGCGGTTCATGTTATACAAGTTATATTGTGCCGCACTACCCTCACAAAGTGTTGAGTTATTTGGGCAGGTATAAAACAAACATTATCTCCCGCTATAGCTTTCCATTACAATGATTATAGTTGCGGTTCATGTTATACAAGTTATATTGTGCCGCCCTACCCTCACAAAGTGTTGAGTTATTTGGGCAGGTATAAAAGAAACATTATCTCCCGCTATAGCTTTCCATTACATTGATTATAGTTGCGGTTCATGTTATACAAGTTATATTGTGCCGCCCTACCCTCACAAAGTGTTTAGCTATTTGGGCAGGTATAAAACAAACATTCTCCCCCGCTATAGCTTTCCATTACATTGATTATAGTTGCGGTTCATGTTATACAAGTTATATTGTGCCGCACTACCCTCACAAAGTGTTGAGTTATTTGGGCAGGTATAAAACAAACATTATCTCCCGCTATAGCTTTCCATTACATTGATTATAGTTGCGGTTCATGTTATACAACTTATATTGTGCCGCCCTACCCTCACAAAGTGTTGAGTTATTTGGGCAGGTATAAAACAAACATTCTCTCCCGCTATAGCTTTCCATTACATTGATTATAAATGCGGTTCATGTTATACAAGTTATATTGTGCCGTCCTATCCTCACAAAGTGTTGAGTTATTTGGACAGGTATAAAAGAAACATTATCTCCCGCTATAGCTTTCCATTACATTGATTATAGTTGCGGTTCATGTTATACAAGTTATATTGTGCCGTCCTACCCTCACAAAGTGTTGAGCTATTTGGGCAGGTATAAAACAAACATTCTCTCCCGCTATTGCTTTCCATTACATTGATTATAGTTGCGGTTCATGTTATACAAGTTATATTGTGCCGTCCTACCCTCACAAAGTGTTGAGCTATTTGGGCAGGTATAAAACAAACATTCTCTCCCGCTATAGCTTTCCATTACATTGAAATTAATTGCGGTTCATGTTATACAAGTTATATTGTGCCGCCCTACCCTCACAAAGTGTTGAGTTAATTGGGCAGGTATAAAACAAACATTATCTCCCGCTATAGCTTTCCATTACATTGATTATAGTTGCGGTTCATGTTATACAAGTTATATTGTGCCGCCCTACCCTCACAAAGTGTTGAGTTATTTGGGCAGGTATAAACAAACATTCTCTCCCGCTATAGCTTTCCATTACATTGATTATAAATGCGGTTCATATTATACAAGTTATATTGTGCCGCCCTACCCTCACAATCTGTTGAGTTATTTGGGCAGGTATAAACAAACATTTTCTCCCGCTATAGCTTTCCATTACATTGATTATAGTTGCGGTTCATGTTATACAAGTTATATTGTGCCGCCCTACCCTCACAAAGTATTGAGTTTTTTGGGCAGGTATAAAACAAACATTCTCTCCCGCTATAGCTTTCCATTACATTGATGATAGTTGCGGTTCATGTTATACAAGTTATATTGTGCCGCCCTACCCTCACAAAGTGTTGAGTTATTTGGGCAGGTATAAAACAAACATTCTCTCCCGCTATAGCTTTCCATTACATTAATTATAGTTGCGGTTCATGTTATACAAGTTATATTGTGCCGCCCTACCCTCACAAAGTGTTGAGTTATTTGGGCAGGTATAAAACAAACATTATCTCCCGCTATAGCTTTCCATTACATTGATTATAGTTGCGGTTCATGTTATACAAGTTATATTGTGCCGCCCTACCCTCACAAAGTGTTGAGTTATTTGGGCAGGTATAATACAAACATTATCTCCCGCTATAGCTTTCCATTACATTGATTATAGTTGCGGTTCATGTTATACAAGTTATATTGTGACACTCTACAATCACAATGTGTTGAATTATTTGGGCAGGTATAAAACAAACATTCTCTACCGCTATAGCTTTCCATTACATTTGTTATAGTTGCTGTTCATGTTATACAAGTTATATTTTGCCGCCCTACCCTCACAATGTGTTGAGTTATTTTTCAGGTATAAAACAAGCATTCTCTCCCGCTATAGATTTCCATTGCTCTGATTATAGGTGCGGGATCATGTTATGAAAGTTGTATTGTGCCGCTTTACTCTAAGAATGTGTTGCGACACTTGGGCAGGTATAGGACAAGCTATCACTCGCTTCAGCTGTCCATTGCCTTGTTTATAGGTGTTTGTTTACGTTTTGTAAGTTATATTGTGCCGCTATACTCTCACAATGTGTTGAGCTATTTAGGCAGGTGTAAAATAAGCATCAACTCCCGCCACAAGTTTCAATTGGGGTTTTTTGTTATGCAAGGTATATTTTGCCGCCTTACTCTCAAATAGTTTTTAAACACTTGGGGAGATATAAAACATGCATCCCTCCTACTACTGCTTTCCATTGCGTTGAATATAGGTGAGTGTTGACATTATGCAAGCTATCTTGTGCCGACATACTTTCACAATGTGTTGAGCTATTTGGGCTGTAGTATAACAAGCATTCACTCCTGCTACACTTTCCATTGCGTTGATTGTAGGTGCGGGTTCATTTTATGCAAGTTAAATTGTACCGACGTACTCTCACAATATGTTGCGACACTTGAGCCGGTATAAAACAAGCATTCTCTCCAGCTATAGCTTTCCATTGCATTGATTATAGATGCTGGTATATTTTATGCAAGTTATATTGTGCCGCCCTACCCTAACAATGTGTTGAGCTTTTTTGTCAGGTATACAACATGCTATCCCTCCCACTACTGCTCTCCATTGCGTTGATTATAGGTGAGGGTTTACATTATGCAAGTTATATTGTGCCGACATACTCTCACGATGTGTTGCGACACTTGGGCAGGTATAAAACAAGCATTCTTTCCCACTATAGCTTTCCATTGCATTGGTTATAGGTGCGGGCTCATGGGTTGCAAGAATTATTGTGCCGCCCTACCCTAACAATGTGTTGAGCTTTTTGGGCAGGTGTAAAACATGCATCCCCTCCTGCTACAGTTTTCCATTGCGTTGATTATAGGTGCAGGTTAATTTTATGCAAGTTATATTGTGCCGCCCTACCCTACATGTGGGTTGAGCTATTTGGGCAGGTATAAAACAAGCAATCCCTCCTGCTTCAGCTTTCCATTGCGTTGATTATAGGTGCAGGTTAATTTTATGCAAGTTATATTGTGCCGCCCTACCCTCCCAAATTGTTGAGCTCTTTGGGCAGATATAAAACAAGCATTCCCTCCTGCTACAGTTTTCTATTGCGTTGATTATAAAGTGTGGGTTAATTTTATGCAAGGTATATTGTGCCGACATACTCTCACAATGTATTGCGACACTTAAGCAGGTATAAAACAAGCATTCTCCCCGCTATAGGTGCATTGATTATAGGTGCGGGTTCATGTTATGCAAGGATTATTGTGCCGCCCTAAACTAACAATGTGTTGAGCAATTTTGGCAGGTATAAAATAAGCATTTTCTCCCGCTACAGCTTTGATTGAGTTGATTATTGGTGAGGGTTTACATTATGCAAGTTATATTGTGCCGACATACTCTCACAATGTGTTGCGACACCTGGGCAGGTATAAAACAAGCATCCTCTCCAACTATAGCTTTCCATTGCGTTGATTATAGGTGCGGGTTTATTTTATGCAAGGATTATTGTGCCGCCCTACCCTAACAATGTGTTGAGCTATTTGGGCAGGTATAAAACAAGCATTCTCTCCCGCTACAGCTGTCCATTGCGTTGTATTTAGGGTGTGGGTTAATTTTTTTGCAAGTTATATTGTGCCGCCCTACCCTAACAATGTGTTGAGCTACTTGGGCATGTAGAAAGCAAGCATTCTCTCCCGCTACAGCTTTCCATTGCGTTGATTATAGGTGCGGTTTTATTTTATGCAAGTTATATTGTGTCGCCCTATCCTCCCAAATTGTTGAGCTGTTTGGGCAGATATGAAACAAACATTCCCTAATACTACAGTTTTCCATTGCGTTGATTATATGGTGTGGGTTAATTTTATGCAAGTTATATTGTGCCGCTATACTGTCACAATTGGTTGCGACACTTGGGAAGGTATAAGGCAAGCCATCACTCTCACTTCAGCTGTCCATTGCGTTGTTTATAGGTGCGGGTTTACGTTATGCATGTTATGTTGTCTCACAATGTGTTGAGCTATTTGGGCAGGTGTAAAACAAGCATACCCTCCCGCTACAGTTGTCCATTGCTTTGATTATTGGTGAGCGTTTACATTATGCAAGTTATCTTTGTGCCGACATGCTCTCAAAATGTGTTGTTTCACTTGGGTATTTATAATACAAGCATTTCTTCCTGCTACAGCTTTCCATTGCGTTGATTATAGGTGCGGGTTAATGTTATGCAAGGTATATTGTGCCGCCCTACTCTTGGAATGTGTTGAACTTGCGGGCAGGTGTAAAACAAGCATTCACTTCCACTACAGCTTTTCATTGCGTTGATTATTGGTGCGGGTTTATGTTAGGCAAGTTTTATTGTGCCGCGCGTTTTTCATGACTTTCATGAAATTAAAATCAATTGTTTAGAGTAAAAGTGGTCATATGGTCCTCCCCTTTATATTTGGTCAACAATTAATTACGTTATGTGTATGAAACTGAAGCTGGTCAAGTGAATAAACCACAGATTAATTTATTTTACTTTTATTATAAATATTTATATAATGTAATTATATACAACCTACAACCCTACAACTTATAATGCAGGAGTTCTACAGCGATAAACTATAGTCGGGCCTCACATAAAATGTTTTTGAAACTCGTTCAAAATGCATAATTTACGCTAACATATAGTGTTATATATATATATATATTTATATATGTATATATATATTTATATATATATATGTGTATATATATATATGTGTATATGTGTGTATATATATGTGTATATATATATATATATATATATATATATATATGTATATATATATATATATATATATATATATATATATATATATATATATATATGTATATATATATATATATATATATATATATATATATATATTTATACATATATGTATATATATACATATATATATATTTATATATATGTATATATATATATATATATATATATATATATATATATATATATTTATATATATGTATATATATATATATATATATATATATATATATATATATATATTTATAAGATTAAATAATATACACTAATACAGGAATATTTAATTTATTGAATAATAAACTCAAAGCTTTTTGTTGGTTTACATTACCAACATCCTCAGGAGTTACAATACTAAGATTGATAAAAGAACTGTCTAACAAACATGAAGCTACTAGATAAAGCAATACACGGTTGCCAAATCTATTACAATATTGCCAAACCTATTCCACTGCTGCCACAACATTATATACATAGTATGATATTTAGAACGTATTTGAATTTGTTCATCTATTAATTTGTTATTAATATTATGCTTGTAAATTTCAAATGCTTCACATACGTTCATTTTTAACCCTTTATTTACTTCTTTTATAATTTTCATATTATTTATATTAGGAAACATATGATTATTATTAATACAATGGGTTGCGAAATTAGACTTATATATATTTGGTTTTAAAAAAGCATTAAAATGTTCTCTATACCTTTCTTTAAATTTTTTCTTTGTTTGTCCTATATAAACTTTATTACAAAATTCACATTCTAATTTATATACTCCATTTTTCTCATGTATAGGCCTACTATTTATATTATTATTATGGTTAATTATATTTATTATTCTATTATTGGTTCTATATGCAATTTTTATGTTTTTATTAGTAAATAATTTGGAAATATTTTTTATTTCAAAACCAGTGTAAGTAAAGGTACTCCATACAGTATTATTATTATTACTACTATATATATATATATATATATATATATATATATATATATATCACTTACACTTTAATGTATCGAAATCATGTTGCTGTTCATGACGAGATGGTTGTTAAATACTTATTACACTTTTGCTATTACTTGCGACCAGTCTTTTTGTTAACTAAAGGTTGTTAAATTGTTAACGAACACTTGGAGGAAACGTTTTCGTCTTTTCCTGAAGGAGGCTGAAGAAGTCGTAACACGAAAACGTTTCCTCCAATTGTAAGTTAACAATTTAACAACCTTTAGTTAACAAAAAGTCTGGTCGTAGTTAGCAAAAGTGTAATAAGACTTTAATGTACTTAAACAAGGATCTTACTTGGTATATTTGAGAATCGAATTTCGAGAGCCTATTATATTACTCTTATTTTCGAACTTCAGAAGTACACCCCAGTGTTATAAAGCTCGACAATCATTGCAGGTAACTATTAAGCTCTCGAAAGTCGATTCCCAAATATACCAAGTAAGATACTTGTCTAAATAGACAATAATATATATATATATATATATATATATATATATATATATATATATTATATGGTAATATATAAATTTATTTATATTTATCTATATGAAAATTAGGACTCTTATCTATGCTCTAGAATGTTGTGCTGGTTCACAGAGACCATGACTCAATAACAAGGGTCTACCAAGAATTGACATTCTACAAAAACTATGACGTAGTACAGTACGCACAGGTCACGTCAGTCTACCCAGCTCCTAATTGAGGACGCACTCCTCTCGCCTGACAGCATGAACGCCCCCCCCCCAGTTTGAGAACCCCTGAACTAAAATACAAAATTATTATAAAGCATTTCATGGACTGGATAATGAGGCTAAAGGTCAATCACCAAAAAAATTCTAGGTATTGTTTTAAGCCTACCTTGTGTAATAAGGGTTGGTAGGGATGGTGATGGCCATATCCCAGTCACTACATAATTTTTATGTCAGTCATGTTCCCCCGGTATTTACAGAATAGTTTTAGCCCCATAATAAATATGTTGTCGCCTAAGAACGTCTTCACTATACTTTTTGGATTTGATTTAGTTTTTATATTTACTAAAACGTTTTGTGACCTTTGTCAATTGGGATTACCTTTTTGTTTTTAAAACAATGAGTTAAAATAGCGTCTGTTGGAGACTAAAGTAAACACCAATTTACCTTATTTATTTAGTAAACTTCCTCCGCGTTACGGCTTGTCCCCAATGCTGCTCCCAAAATAGAACCATTAACTGTGACTTATGTTTAACACGGGGTATTTACAAGTGGAAGACCCTAATAATCTATTTGATTGCACAAACATTGCAGAGTGCGTGGTTGGCTTTGTCCTGCAAGTATTAAATTACAGCCACCAAACATGGTGATGAAGTATAATAATACACGTATTCGGACTTTTTCTTCAGTGTATCAGTGTTTACCGACGATTGGTTCATTTCCATAAAGAACTAGTGATTACCATACCCAGCAATGCCCAGGCACAAGTACAAGTGACACTGGTTTACCAAGACACAAAGTGCGGCTCATTGACTTTTCAAGTGGGCCTAAGTTACATAATTTTCTTCTGAATGTAACTCTCTACAAATTTTGTCTACAAATTGAACGTATTGTTAATCATTGAACAAAGTGAACGCACTTTAAATCTAAACGTAACGTAACGTAACGTAGGCTACTGGGGTTTGCGTGTATAGTCAGATATCTTAGTCACAACTACTTATTTAGTCACAGGTCCGAGACCTGTTTTATTCAATCTGGCATCGTTTTACACTAAATCCACTGAATGTTTAACCTTAAATGATCTTTACAAATAATGGTAAGTTTACAATGTAGCTGGGAAATATATCCCTAGATTTAGCTCGGTAACTTATTTTATAAGTATTTTTTTCTTAGTTTCAGCCAAATAGGAAACTAAAAGTTTCTTAGTTTCTCCCTGGGTCACCCTGTTTGTTCCCAGTTTCTCCGTCTGATGCAATAAACTAATTGAAAAGTGAAATCCTAGTAAAGCTTGCTATGAATGCGTAACATAAATAAATATTTGGCAATTTGATATATTTTTCTGTTTATACAAAATAATAAGTGGGTTATGCAGTGAACTGACATATTTACTCCCACTCTAAACCAATAAGTCACCGCCAATGCCCACTTTATCTTTGTAAGTTATATATGATATCTTGGAAGGGTAGTAGGTAATAAATTTGCAGATATATCATGCCTCACGAAGCACGCTGCTTCGAGGTAGACAAAAGTTCCGCCGCATGTAATGTATGTGCTTGATATAAGCGTGCACCCACAAAATTTCACCAGAAATTTCAATGTTTAACGCAATTTCCCGAGATAAATTTCAATGTAATGTATTTAAGTACATGTTTCAACTAATTCAATAAGAATGCAGTAACGGCCGGATATTTACAAGAACTCTTACTCGATCTGGCTATTTACCTTAGAATATGTACACTCGCGATGGGAGACCATAAGCTATAGAAGAGCAATAACATGCACCTTGCCGGGCTTTGGTTCTTTAATATCCAAAGCATTCAACTAGAAAATAAACAGGGAATTTGTTCAAGATGTTCGGATTGTAAAGCAAGAAGTATAATCAGAAAAAAGATGTTCCACTGACGGCATTGGCCAACAGAAGTGAGCAACAATGTAGCCGACGTTAGAAAACTATTGGATGCCGTTGGTAATAAAAAAAATGTTTCATTAATAGAAAACCTATGTCGAAAAGTGACTAAATAAAAATTTCATTTAATGAATTCAATTGAAGTTGGTTGTTTAAAACTCTCAGAACCAGCCATGGTAATATTAACTTCAAAAGTTAGAATAAAAATATATAATTCTAGCACTGTAATGAATTCAGTATGGTAGGATTTATTGAACGATATTTATTATATTAGCTGGTTAAATCTATTGAACAATACAATTTTACATAAATAATGTAGGCCTACAATAATAAAGTAACATAACCTAAAGTTAAATAAAACAGCTGTTGCATGAAATCATGTGTTATCAGTAATTTTAAGGTAAATCTGACGCGTTCAAATCCCTAATGACGTAAACTGACGTCTTTACAACGTAGTTATTAAATAATAAGCTAAAGGGTAAGCATTTGGACGGCTCCTCGTTATGTGAGGCACTAGAGAGGAAATACGGTATCTTTAAGGACCAAGATTATCAACAGAATTGGGGGGAGTGGTGAACAGAACTAGTCTTCAACCTTAACAAGGGCATAACGATGATGACAGTTTCCACAAACTAATCTGTAGTAAGGCAGTAGTAACCAATGCATGAGTAGTATCTACCTTTAATTTGATGGAAATCGATTTATATAAAATGTAAAAGAGATGTAAGTTATGTAGAACTCGATAACTGACCGCTTAAGATGTAGCAGTATTATTCATCGTCACGCGACTCACTTTATGTTTTGCCAGCGATGTGGAGATCCTTGGTTCCTCCAAGTTTGTGATTCAGTGGACACATTTGTTACAATGTTGAGGACAACAAGCTCGAGCGGGTTACACTCCAAGTACGTCCTAGTGCAGTTTATCTGTGGTAACTCTTCCTTCATCTAAATAGTCTTACCAACTTGGAATAATACTTGTGGTAGTAGGCAGACATCGCAATGCATTTCCGTGATTAGTTTAACAGAGCAAGGATCATGGTGACAGCCACTTGCCGAAATCCACATCTTTTTTCTTTTCTTAATTCAGCAAATAGCGACACATTTAGGAAAATCAACATTACCAAAAGCTTAAAATCTACTCTAGCAAGACTGAGAAATAATCAACGTTGGGCGTGTATAACCTATATTTCTAATACGCTATAATTTTATTAAACATTTTTCATGAATAAAGCGAGAAAATTCGATAGTAAGTTTTTTTTGGCAAAGTCAGTGAAACCATAATCAGTAAAGAGCCAAAACAGCATTTAAACCATTGTTCTCGTGAATGTTGCATGTATTATTTGTATTTCACTTTGTTTATAGATGTATCTCTCTCTTACTCTCTCTCCATCCTGAATTTAGCTCCAATAAAACAGAGAATTTATAAATAAAGTGCATCTGTTTCTTTTCCGTTCCGACATAAAAATATCCCAATAAATTTTATACAGTTGTGACACTGGCGGCGGTGGAACACCAATTTATGCAGTATATTTATCCCTTCGCTACAACTTTCCCTGTGGCGTCCATTGGTCTGCACTACTTTAGTCGCTTACTATGGTGTAGGTAACGCTCACTACTTCTCTGCGTCTCGAAAAATCCATTTCTATTGCTTCTACCTTTTTCAAGTTGTCTTTTCTCCTAGCATATTTTGCTGACTCTTATAGTTCCGTCCTTCGCCCAGTCTTGTGTGTAGTATATCCTTTTTCTAACCTACATTAGGGCAATACACATATCATAATTATTTAGGCACTTTTACTTTCTGTTCCCATTCGTTGTACTCTTCGGGTAGATTCCTGGTCATATCCAATTACTTCTAGCCTTAAGCTACAAAGCCTACCATATAGTGTGGTGTAGAGGTGTATTACCTCTATTACCTGTGGAATCAGATATCTATGAAGTAGTACTTGTGAGGAGTAGGTATCCATGAAGTAATAAATGTGAAAATAGGTATCTATATTGTTCTACTTGTGGAAATAGCTATAAAGAAGTACCTGCTAAAGTAGGCACCTGTAAAGTGCTACCCATTAAATTGAGCATCAACATAGTAGTACCTGTGAAAGTAGGGATCTATGATATAACACCTGTGAAAATAGGTATCAATGAAGTAGTACCTATGGAAGTAGGTATCTATATAGTTGTACTTGTGGAAATAACACAATTATTTCTATAGAAATAACACTTATCGTTAATTGAAAAATCAATAGTTTTAAACTTTTAGTTCCTTTCAATGATCTACACATTAAATACTATCTCGCCTTAAATTGAACAAAATATTCACTGTCCTAATGGTTGCATTTGTTGTTCAACAACATTGCCTTAGTTCTTTCTCACCTTATACATGTCTTGACAAATTGTCAATCGTTAAAAACATTAACTTTTATTCATCCACTCAAGGTCAAATACATTTTTTTATACTTGTAGTGGATGACACTTGATGTTAATAATGTGTTCAGATATAAGTTCAATAATTAAATTTAATTAAATCATTTTAGTTTTATGTGGGAGAAAAACCTTTTCACAAAATGGGATATGTATCAAATTACGTTATTTCCTCCCAATTGGCCTAAAATGAGTGAAAACATATGATTTCATAAAACAGCTGATTTTATGTTATAGATTATGTGGTAGAACAGCTGTTTCAACCCATAGGTTATGTTACTTTATTTATATTAGTTGTAATTATTTAATAGAAAGTAACTAGAATGAATTTTTCTTTGTTGACCTAAGTATGTATTAACTTTAAAAGTTTATTTATTGAGTAATTCTTTATAACTTAATAAATGCAATTGTTTTTTCAATATTTTTAAAAGGAATATCCATTAAGTGAAGATATTTTTATTATTATCAGTGAGTAATGACATGACTGTCAATATCTGAGGAAAAAATCTGTAATAAGAACAGCTGAGGTAATTACAACTTTGTAAAGTGAACCATTTTACCGAAGCCTATTTTTAGAGTCGTGGGGTAAAAGAAATGTCTTTTTGTTAAATACGGAAAATTATTGCTACTTTTATACATCCCTTCAGCCTCCAGCTCTATGTCACAAGCTGGGAGATATTTATAGTAAATGGCACTTTGCCAGGATTGGGTTTCGTTCATAAAACAACAGTGACCAAAGAACACCTTCTACAAGATGTATTAGTATTTGTTGTCCTGGAACGGTTATAAAATAACGTTCATGAAATTATCTTACGTACTACCTAATACTATCAGTTACTTCTAAACGTTTGGCTGTTAAAAGTGCGTAAAGTACATGAAGCGTTAAGCCTCAACAATGACAACAAAGGGCTGTCAATGTTTTACGTAACACAAATAACAAAGTGGTGACAATGTTTTACGTAACAATGACAACAAAGGGCTGTCAATGTTTTACGTAACAATGACAACAAATGGCTGACAATGTCTTACGTAACAATGACAACAAAGGGCTGACAATGTTTCACGTAACAATGAGTTTCGCCTGAGCCTGAGCTCTTTCCACAAATAATTTTTGTTGAAATTTTCAACGAGAAACTCAAAGCGAAACAAAAATAAGGAGATATTAGTTCCAATATTACATTGACGATATTCATTAGGTTGTTCTGACAGAACCTTAATGCTTTAGCAAATTAAAAAATACTTTTTCAAAATAGAGCCGGTAATAAGGGGAGGCTTGAACAAGGCGTGAGGTAGTGTGTGCTGTTAGGTAATACGTTTACTGTCTTGGTGCAATTATTAGTTATCTGTGTGAAAAGTGATTACATCGCAAAGTGATCATGATGCGAGTTGCTTTAAGACCAATTATTTATCAAGATTAGTTGTCACCTCAGTCAGTAAGAGGAGATAATTTAGATTATGCAACGTCTGCCGGAGCACTGGCTGTGCGGGTAGAATTGTTGGAGCCTGCGCACAGAGCCACATATTATTCCACGTGAGCCTAGCTGCTGTGGATATAACGCCAAAATATGTACTAGAACTCGAGTGGAAGATTCTTTTCCAATATATTCGGTGTTTAAAGAGAATAGGCTCTGTAGACCTCCTTTGGAAAAGGTGGTAAATACGTAAAAAAAAATTGTATAATTCAAGAGACTCCAGATGTACGCTGGGGGACTTCGCTTAGTAATGGAGGCCAAATAGCTCTCTACCCCTCTATCGCATCTAGGCACGGTGGGGAACAGGACACAGTGGATTTGGCGGACAGAGACTGAATCAGCCCCAACCACCTTTCAAATGGGTAAGTCTCTCACTATGAGTATAATAACTCGTATAATTTTGCGGTAAGAAAGTGAACGTTAAGGAATCGTTCAATGGCCAAATATTTAAACAAAACGTTTTCTCAACGATTTCCGACAAACCTTTTATTCTAACTTAGAAAGTTTACTTTTTGTGTCTGATAGAAAATATTGATAACTATCAGTAGGCTATATTTGATATAAAAGTTTTAAAGTTTTCAAACAATTGCAAAAAGTACTAACCCGCATCTGGTAAAGGACAAAGGTAGAGATGAACTATTAGTAATATGTGGTGAAGTTTGTATTTTTTGCTCAAACGTTTTGATGTATTACAATGTCATAGCTACTGGTGCAAAAATAACTAGCTATTACCATATCATAGCTACTGGTGTAAAAATAACCAGCTATTACCATATCACATAGCTACTGGTGCAAAAATAACTAGCTATTACCATATCAGAGCTACTGGTGCAAAAATAACTAGCATCTCCTAATAATGTACGGTGAATACGAACTCTCTTTTATACAATAACCCATTGAACAATGCATTATTAATTAGGAAAACAAAGGCTAAGAGCTTAAAGTTGGGTTACGCGGCGAGAAAGTTGTGTTTGTAGCCATGAAGACGTTTGCACAGAGAAAGCCAATAGAGACTCTTGGTTAAGCTGAATTGGTAATAATTGCTTAGGTCCCAGCACAAAGGCGGGACTTATAATAGACACTATTATTTAAGTTTCGAATTAAGAAGTTTGGAATCAAACAATGCTCGTGTTCACCACGTTGGAAGGACTTTATAACAAATTACAATAAATTTACTCATCCCAACATAAGGCGTTAAAATATATTGTCGATTTGTTATTTTTAGTCTAGCTGTAACATATTTATTAATAGAATCACTCATGTAATTAAATGGTTAAGCTACGACTATTAGGTAAATACATGATGGTTGTAACGTAACGTGCACGCGAAAGCTGTCAAATATATATTATTAATTTTTATTTACTCAGCTACAAAACTTGAGAAGTATTTACCGTTGTTTAGGTGTTTGGCGTTTATTAAGAATATAATGTGTAGATATTTAGCTTCAATTTTCCAACCTTTACTAGAATTGAACTAAATGACCTTCTTATGGTAGGTTGCCGTAAAAGTTAGGCTACCCGCCTTGCCGCCTTAGTAGTAGTTAGGCTACCCGCCTTGCCGCCTTAGTAGTAGTCAAGTTACTTGCCTTGCCGCCTAAGTAGTAGTTAGGTTGTCTTCCTTGCCGCCTTATTCGTTCCGTTTGTGTGCATAAATATTACCTACAACAATGAACCACTTTGCTACAAAGTAATTTAACAATATCGTTTAGGATTGTTGGACTCTTTAAAAGCATCGATTTAAAAATATAAAACAAGAATAAAGAATACGTGTTGCACAAAGTGCAACTCAGCAGAATTTGCTTGCGTTAGCTTCAGGTAACAGTATTTCAAATAAATTATTGTTTTAGTTGATATTAAATACGTTAACATTTATTTGCCTATGCCCAGTTCCTGCAATTTTTACTTTACCCAATTCTTTTCAGCACTTTACGAAATATTCATAAAACTGAAGATTCCTTTTCTAAGCCATTAAAATCGCGAACCTTTAGGACCACAAAAATAATGAATGTATCTGGAATCGGCACATTGAGAGGCGCGCTAATTTCTTTCCTTGAACTCAGTCACGTGGAAGAGGTAATGAGATGGAAATGGGAGTGTCTGTAATTTGTTGGATTCTCTGTGAAGTCGAACGAGTTACCCAAGAAGTTTAACAAGGTTAACAGGGCTGCGGTGTTACTTCTTGCAGCAAGTGTATTCATATCGCGACTAATGTAGGGAAGCGGCCGACGGATATGTTAAAACTCACCTGCAAAACCCCAAGATTTAAAAACAATTACATGTCATTTGATTATTTGTTTTACATTAAAACTGTTCTTACTAGACCAACCAAATAACTTTCCTTGCATAATTCATACACCACAATTATCTAAAGTTTGTCCCTTGGCTCTTTCTTCAGGTCCTGCTCCACTATACTCATCCAAACGCCCCTCCCCTCAGGACCAGGGTTTATACATATATCCCTCACTCAAGGCTATACTCAGTATTTAAACATACACTGAGCCACCTTACTTTATAGCAATGGTTCTATACGCTTTCCTAAGCCTAGAGAGCCTTTCTTTAGTTCCTGGCTGCAATATACTCATCCAAACGCAGAAGAAGCCCCCTTCAGGACAAGGATTTATACATATATCCCTCACTCAAGGCTATACTCAGTATTTAAACATACACTGAGCCACCTTACTTTATAGCAATGGTTCTATACGCTTTCCTAAGGCTAGAGAGCCTTTCTTTAGTTCCTGGCTGCAATATACTCATCCAAACGCAGAAGAAGCCCCCCTCAGGACAAGGATTTATACATATATCCCTCACTCAAGGCTATACTCAGTATTTAAACATACACTGAGCCACCTTACTTTATAGCAATGGTTCTATACGCTTTCCTAAGGCTAGAGAGCCTTTCTTTAGTTCCTGGCTGCAATATACTCATCCAAACGCAGAAGAAGCCCCCCTCAGGACAAGGATTTATACATATATCCCTCACTCAAGACTGTCTTCAGTATTTATACATACACTGAGCCATCTAACTTTATAGCAATGGTTCTATACGCTTTCCTAAGCCTAGAGAGCTTTTCTGAAGCTATTCAAGAAGATATAGACTCAAGTATGCTACTTACAAAGGCTTGAGGCGTATTGCATTAACCTTTGTTGACGTTTGTTTTCCTGCAAATTAAATTTTAAAATAATTTTAGACTTTTGAAAGGTTTGGGAAAAGACACATGAATTTCATTTTTTATTAATTGAGAGTGATTTTTGTGGTACTCATTGGAAGGACTATTTACAGTTTATTTGTCCAAACTCAATAACATCTACTTGTAGTGTCTAAGGATGACGTTTTCGAAATAATAATAGCTAACATTGGTCTCAATGGGTTATTCATGGTGTAGGTGATCAATTAATGGTAAAACATAATAATATCATAACAAGTGAGATATAATTAACATTCTCACATTTACCGTCTGTCACACAGTTGTACTTACCTGGCATTAAGCTGAAGGATTCGTTAAACCCAGCAACCATTTACGCCCGTTAAAGACGGTTTTATTGAAAAATAAAGTTCCAACGAGAAGAAAGAAGATAAGGTAAAGATTTCTTATAAATCTTGTGTAAAGAAAGGAATTTCTTTCATAGCGCTCTGGCGACGGCAATATTTGTCAAGCTTTGTGGCAAGTCTTTGTGAAAATTGAGGGACAATGTTTCCCCTGAAGGTACTTAATGTTGTATTGCTTCCTTTATCAATGTCTTTACCGAACTAAAAGGAAACAAATTAAAGATTTCTTTCTCTCTTTTCGCCTACTCACATGTTGTTCCTTATACAATAGAATTACATTTATTTTGCTAACGTACTTTTCGATAGAAATATTTGATTAAACAATTTCGTGGCTCTACGTAGTCGCATCTTACTATTTATTTCAACTATCGTCAGATTATAATATTGAGCAATGTGTTTTAACTAATCCAGTATTGGATAGTCAATGTATGAAGATGTCTTCAATTTTGTATACATTAGTAGCACTACAAAAAGTAAACACATGTCTAGACATCAATATTCTTTACTAAAATACAATATTCTGTCTAAACATAATGTCGAGGAGAACACAAAAGCAAATTCTAAACAAATTGTATATTAAATCATATAGGGTATTCAGTATTTACCAGTACAAGACACATGCATGTAAAATTGACTAGACTATACATGTGTAGACGTAGCATATGTAGTGCATTACTATAGGGGCAGCTTATAGAGCCTGTTTCATTATTACCTGAAAATTGTAGAAGCTTCAATGTATTTCGATGAAGTTTTCTTGTAAATTGCAAGAGCTACTGAAAAAAAAAAATTTCCAGAAATAGAGGAAATATTTTTATACGTCATTCTTATAAAGCCTCCTGAATGTTTTTGGTTAAACCATTAGAAACGTGAATTATGCTTTATTACTTCTGCTAGGGTTACAATAAATTCATAGAAAACAGATTGGATAAAGTGCAAAAATCGCGTCAGTGAGTGATGGTTTAAATAGGCCAACATAGAATTATTTAATAATAATACCATGGACAGTAGATATTATTATGAATAATAACAATGAATAATACCATGTATAGTAGATATTATGATGAATAATAACAAATAGTAATATCATGGACAGTAGATAATATTATGAATAATAACAAAAAAATAATACCATGGGCAGGAGATAAAAATATGAATAATAACTATGAATAATACCATGGATAGTAGATGTCATTATGAATAATAACAAATAATAATACTATAGGCAGAAGATAAAAATATGAATAATAACTATGAATATTACCATGGATAGTAAATATTATTATGAATATTAACAATGAATAATACCATGGACAGTAGATGACATTATGAATAACAACAAAGAATAATACTATGAACAGAAGATAACAATATGAATAATAACTATGAATAATACCATGGATAGTAGATGTTATTATGAATAATAACAAATAATAATACTATAGGCAGAAGATAAAAATATGAATAATAACTATGAATATTACCATGGATAGTAAATATTATTATGAATATTAACAATGAATAATACCATGGACAGTAGATGACATTATGAATAACAACAAAGAATAATACTATGAACAGAAGATAACAATATGAATAATAACTATGAATAATACCATGGACAGTAGATAATATTATGAATAATAACAAAGATAATACCATGGACAGTAGATAATATTATGAATAATTACAAAAAATAATACCACGGGAAGACGATATTAATATGAATAAGAACAATGTATAATACCATGAACAGTAGATATAATTATAAATAATAACAAAGATTAATACCATGGGCAGAAGATAACACTATGAATAATATTGAAGAGTAATATCATGGACAGTAGATAATAATATGAATAATAACAAAGAATAATAATATGGGCAGAAAATAACAATATGAAAATTAACAAAGAATAATACCATGGACGGTAGATAATATTATGAATAATTAAAAAGAATAATAACATCGGCAGAAGATATTGATATGAATAATTACAATGAATAATATCATGGACAGTAGATATAATTATAAATAATAACAACGAATAATACCATGGGCAGAAGATAACAATATGAATAATGACAAAGATAATACCATGGACAGTAGATAATATTATGAATAATTACAAAGAATAATACCATGGCCCGAAGATATTATTTTGAATAATAACAATTAATAATACCCTGGATAGTAGATAATATTATGAATATTATCAAAGAATAATACCATGGGTAGAAGATAACAATATGAGTACCAACAATGAATAGTACAATGGACAGTAGATAATATTATGAATAATAACATAGGCAGAAGATATTATTATGAATAATAACAATGAACGGTAGATAATATTATTAATTATAACAAAGAGAAACACCATGGATAGTAGATAATATTATGCATAAAAACAATGTAATATACCATAAGCAGAAGTTAATAATATAAATATAATAATACCATGAACAGTAGATTTTATTATGAATACTATCAAAATCATGGACAGTAGATTATAATGAGTAATAACAAAGAATAATTCAATGTGGATTACATAATAATATGAATATTAAATAAGAATAATTCCATGGACAGTCGACAATAATAAGAAAAATGAAAAATAATAATACCATACGCTGTGGATATTTTTTACGAATAATACGAAGAAAAATGCAGATGATGCTATGAATAATTACATGGAAAGTCAGAATTGAAAGTGAATAATAATTTGAATAATTACAAATAAGAATAATATTAGAAGTAGGAGTGAATAGTTTTATGATTAATAGAAAGAGGTACAAGTTCTGATATCCATCACACTATGAAAGAGTGGATAACGCAAGACAAGTTTGACTATCATTACTTGCTACAGTGTGTGAGTCTACAGTTAGGCAATGCACTTTAATCATGGGAGCAACAGTAGCGATATATCTTGGAATAAAGAGCTCCAAGGTACAGAAGCGGAAAGAAATTTTGTTTTACGCTACATTTATGGCTAATGTCTTTGTAAACTCGGCGCAGACTTTTATCTAAATGTGTTTAGTGGGTTTGTCGTGGTGACAACGTGTTTACAGATAAGGCCGTTGCTTCAACATAGCCCACTTGGCGAGTTAAATTAACAGTGCTTCTGCTTCGTATAATTACGTGCAAGTTTACATGATAAAATGCCTTTCTGTGCCAGAGAGATGCATAATACACAAGTACTCGCGTCGCCAACCTGAACTTGGAGGAGCCTCGCAAATACTACTGAGCATTCTCCTGTCATAGCTCGTGCACCAATGAATAATTCTTACATCTTTATTTTAAATACCTAAACTCTAATTTAATTAATTTTTATGAATAAAATACAAAATTTAAAGAAGTATAAGCGAATAACTAAACACGGAATCACCTTTTAAGGGTCTTCTATTCGCGATAAGAGCACATGTTGGCGCTGTTATAAATAACACCGGCCTGCTATCGTCACTCCATCTATTTAGTCTGGCAGACGAGCCCAAAGCACGGAAGTACTACACTTAAGGACTAGTAGTGTGATCGGGTCGGTTAATTGTATCGCAATGACTACTACAGAGCAGGCTTTGGAAACTAACCACTGTTTTCCCTAATACGCTGGCGTCCCGCTATTTCCAACAAGATTGATGTGCAGTATTATGTCAGGACCTCGCCTGCTTTCCTTTTCTTCAACGGTACATTATCATGTTATTCACTCAATATACTAATTTTACTCCTTGACGTACTTGAACAAATGTTTTTAACATACAGATTATTTATCCACTATAATTAGTGCATGCCCACTTACTGAGCTATTTAGCTGTTCGGGTTAGTTTTAACAGTGCGCGGTAGCCCGATGTATAACTTGAGTATATCTATGCCTCCAATGTCTCCCTTAACTTCTCACTATGATCGACTATAATCCTAATCTTTCCTTATGGTTTCTTTATATCTTCAATGTACTTTTTATGTTTAAAATATATCTCCAACATTACCACATATTCTACTTTACCACCAATGCCTTCAATAATAAATTAAGTCTAAAACGACTCTACATTGTCTCCCTATCTACGCATGTGGCTCTAATGCCTCTCTAATGTATGGAATATGTCTTCAACATTAGGTTTCGTTTCTACTTTTACTGGTTTTTATCTATCAGTAACGTTTTATATATATAATGCCTCCATGTATCTCTAATGTCTTCTTATGATCAGCTTAATTTCTCTTCTATGTTTATACTATCTCTTTAAAATTACGGATTTGTTGATCCAAGATCTAATTAAAATAACCCTAATTTCTGTCTTATGTATCCATTATATCCTCAGTAGTTAATTATGTGTCTAACTTCTTGTTTCCCCTAAGTCTCCTTTTAAATAATTTATGCCTAAAATGGCTACCTTAGTATCTACTTTCTCACTTTTGTATACATTATATCCTGAGTAGTTAATTATGTGTCTAACCTCTTGTCTCCCCTAAGTCTCCTTTTAAATAATTTATGAATAAAATGGCTACCTTAGTATCTACTTTCTCACTATTGTATACATTAAATGCCCAGTAGTGACCTATGTGTCCAACTTCTTGTTTCCCCTAAGTCTCCTTTTAAATAATTTATGCATAAAATGGCTACCTTAGTATCTACTTTCTCACTATTGTATACATTAAATACCCAGTAGTAACCTATGTGTCCAACTTCTTGTTTCCCCTAAGTCTCCTTTTAAATAATTTATGCATAAAATGGCTACCTTAGTATCTACTTTCTCACTACTGTATACATTAAATACCCAGTAGTGACCTATGTGTCCAACTTCTTGTTTCCCCTAAGTCTCCTTTTAAATTATTTATGCATAAAATGGCTACCTTAGTATCTACTTTCTCACTATTGTATATATTATATCTTCAGTAGTTATCTATGTGTCTAACTTCTTTTTTCCTCAATATCTCCTTATAATCAATTTATGCCTAAAATGGCTACCTTAGTATCTACTTTTCTACTATTGTATACATTATTTCCTCAGTAGTTACCTATGTGTCTAACTTCTTGTTTCCCCAATGTCTCCTTATAATCAAGTTATGCCTAATATGACTACCTTAGTATAAAATTTTCACTATTGTATACAATATATCCTCAGTAGTTACCTATGTGTCTAACTTCCTGTTTCCCCAATGTCTCCATATAATCAATTTATGACTAATATGACTACCTTAGTATCAAATTTTCACTAATGTATACAATATTTCCTCAGTAGTTACCTATGTGTCTAACTTCTTGTTTCCCCAATTTCTCCTTATAATCAATTTATGCCTAATATGGCTACCTTAGTATCAAATATTCACTAATGTATACAATATTTCCTCAGTAGTTTCCTATGTGTCTAATTTCTTGTTTCCCTAATGTGTCCTTCTTATCAATTAATGTCTAAAATGGCTACCTTAGTATCTACTTTCTCACTATTAAGTACATTATATCCTCAGTAGTTGCCTATGTGTCTAACTTCTTGTTTCCAAAACGTCTCTTTTTATTTAATTTATGCCTAAAATGGCTACCTCAGTATATACTTTCTCACTATTGTATGCATTATATCCTCAGTAGTTACATATGTGTCCAACTACTTTTTTCTTCAATGTCTCCTTATAATCAATTGTGCCTAAACGTTTTACTATAGTATCTACTATCTCACTATTGTATGCATTATATCGTCAGTAGTTACCTATGTGTCTAACCTCTTGTTTCTTAAATATCTGCTTATAATAAATTTGTGTCTAAAACTTTTACCTTAGTATCTTTTTTCTCGCTATTGTATACATTATATCTTCAGTAGTTACCTATATGTCTAACTTTTTATTTATCCTATGTCTCCTTATATTACCTTAATTTGTCTCTTATGTATACAATATATCTTAAGTAATTACCTATGTGTCTAACTTATTGTTTATCTAATGTCTCCTATTTATCTTATTAATTTCTCCTTGATATATACAATCCTTATAATATATCCTCAGTGAAAACCTTAGTGTCTGCCTCAAGTGTACCCAATTTCTCGATATAATTACAATTATATACGTCTTATGTACACAATATATTCTCAGTATTTACTTATGTGTCTACCTTTTTGTTTATCCATTCTCTGCTTATAAATCTCTAATGTCTAAAATGGCTACCTTAGTATCTACTTTCTCCTTATGTGTGCAATATATCCTCAGTAGTTACCTATGTATCTTACGTTATGTTTATCCATTGTATCCTTATAATTCCCTAATGTCTAAAATGTCTACCTTATACTCCACTCTCTCCCTTATGTATATAATATATCCACAGTATTTACTTATGTGTCTATCTTTTTGTATATCCAATGTCTCCTTATAATCACGCTATGTCTAAAATGTCTACTGTAGTCTCTACTCTCCCCCTAATGTATACAAGATATCTTGAGTAGTTATCTATGTTTCTAACCTCCTTTTTATCCAATGACTCCTTATAAACACCTATAATTAAATTGTCTATCTTAGTCTCTCTATCTTTCTCTCTTATGTATACATTATATCCACAGTAGAGACCTATGTGTCTAACCTCTTGTTTATCCAATGTCTCCTTATAATCACCCAATGGCGAAAATGTATACCATAGTCTATATTTTCTCCGTTATGTATACAATATATCCTCAGTAGTTATTATAAGGTACAAGGAGACAACCTCCTTTTTATTCAATGTCTCCTTATAATCAACTTATGTCTAAAATGTCTACTATAGTCTCTACTTTCTCCATTATGTAACATTATATCTACAGTAGTGACCTATGTGTCTAGCCTCCTTTTTATCCAATGACTCCTTATAATCACCTTATGTCTAAAATGTCTACCTTATTCTCTACTTTCTCTCTTATGTATACAATATATCCTCAGTGGTTAAATATGTGTCTAACCTCTTGTTTATCCAATGACTCCTTATAATCACCTTATGTCTAAAATGTCTACCTTAGTCTCTACGTTCTCCCTTATGTATGTATTATATCCTCAGTAGTGACCTATGTGTTTAACCTTCTTTTTGTCCAATGTCCCCTTATAATCACCCTATGTCTAAAATGTCTACCTTATTCTCTACTTTCTCTCTTATGTATACATTATATCCTCAGTAGTTGAATATGAGTCTAACCTCTTGTTTATCCAATGTCTTTTTATAATCACCCTATGTCTAAAATGTCTACCTTAGTCTCTACTTTCTCCCTTATGCATGCTTGAGGAATTTTTACCAATGTGTCTAATCTCTTGTTTATCCAATGACTCATTATAATCACCCTATGTCTAAAATGTCTACCTTATTCTCTACTTTCTCCCTTATGCATACTTGAGGAATTTTTACCTATGTGTCTAATCTCTTGTTTATCCAATGACTTCTTATAATCACCCTATGTCTAAAATGTTTACCTTAGTCTCTACTTTCTCCCTTATGTATACATGAGCATATTTTACCTATGTGTCTAATCTCTTGTTTATCCAATGACTTCTTATAATCACCCTATGTCTAAAATGTCTACCTTAGTCTCTACTTTCTCCCTTATGTATACATGAGCAATTTTTACCTATGTGTCTAATCTCTTGTTTATCCAATGACTCCTTATAATCACCTTATGTCTAAAATGACTACCATAGCCTCTGCTTTATCTTTTATTCATACAATATATCTTGAGTGTATCTTGAGTTAGACACACACAATTACCTATGTGTCTAACTTTATCTTGTTTCTGCAATGTCTCTTATCACCCCAAGTCTCCAGTGACTTATTATGTCAGTTATGACTCAATATGCATCCATTATATCTTTAGTAACTATCTTTGACTCTCAAGTTTTCTTGTTTTTAGATTTTCTCCTAATGATCATATAAGGTTCTAAATATTCCTACAACTCTAATGTCGATTGTCTCCATCTTTACTCTATGATTAAATTCCACCTTACCTCCTTATTGTTTATACACTATCTCTTTTTAAAAAAAACTCTTGATACATCTTTTTATGCAATGGCAGAGCATTTGCGAATGGTGAACCAGAGCTACAAGTCACAGTACTGCGGCGATATGACTCTCTGTTGTAAGTGTAGTTGAATATCAATTGATATTGTTATTTAAATGATTGAATTATGACTTTATTGTAGTCAATATGATATAATAAATTACGCCCTCTGTAGTATAACCTCAGATTCCTTTTAAAAATGGGATAAAACCATTAGATGGATTAGACAACATATTTTCACAATCCACCAACAAAATTAATTTCGAAGATAATCGATTAAATAATTCAATGGTTATTCGTGAAATATAAGAGCTTTAACAAAAAGTACGACACATGAAGTTTTAAAATTTTACGGGATGCTCGTTGAATGAAATATAATTAAATAAGCATTACACGCAACGTGTGACTACGAAGAATTCCCGAGACAATTGCAGGCGACCACTGTCAACATTTCTGTAATTTTGCAAATTGGATTTTTCCATTTGATAAGTGTTATGTGAGAAATGGAAATATACTTTTAATAATAAAGAACGAGGTTGTTAGAAAATTTAGTACAGTAATTGTCATTGTAATTGTGAAGGTTGTAAAAAGGTGTGTGTGTGTGTGTGTGTGTGTGTGTGTGTGTGTGTGTGTGTGTGTGTGTGTGTGTGTGTGTGTGTGTGTGTGTGTATGTGTGTATGAGTGTGTGTGTGTGTGTGTGTGTGTGTGTGTGTGTGTGTGTGTGTGTGTGTGTGTGTGAGTGAGTGTGTGTGTGTGTGTGTGTGTGTGTGTGTGTGTGTGTGTGTGTGTGTGTGTGTGTGTGTGTGTGTGTGTGTTCCAGACATCAAGCCTTTAAAGTAATATCACATACCTAAAGGTTTACAGCATTGACCAAATGCAAACCATTTTTACGGTTACGGAACAGCAATGTAAATGCCTATAGTTTTATGATCAATATATTTCGCTCAGAATTACAAGTATTTATGGAAATAACAAACGTAAACATGACTGACAAAGTGGTTAAATAAACTAGTTTTGTAACAAAAACAATAAATAATTCCTTCCTTGCAAGACGCTCATTATTTTAGTACAAATTAAAGTCAGTTGAGTTACACTTGGGCTTGTATTTGAAACAAACTTTGAACTTATGCTGTGAAAGATAAAAGAAAACTTTTTGCTCCACCTGTACTTTCTTCCTGGGAAATGATGAAGTTTACGTTATTCGAAGAAAGGAAAACTGCAAAGAAAAGCTCTGAAGTGGAACTGTATTAGCAAAGAGTTGGACCTCCAACTTATATATCCGGCAATTAAGGTGATTTACGTTCTTCTCCAGGAAGAAAAACCTCTCCTCTCCACTCCTTCTACAATCTCAGCACTTTCTATCTAATCTAATTTGTGGACAACTTTTTGTCATATAAGAGTTATTTTATAGCCTCCTTATTCCTGAACCCTCTTTTATATCGTGGATTTAGCATTGTGGTTTATAACCCGAGTAGTAATTAACTTCAAAATGGGAAGGAGAAAAATGAAAGAGCTTCACAAAAAATGTAATTAGTAGCTTTAAATGATTCTTTACAGGGGCCAAAATCTCGAGTTAATTATTTTGACAGCTACGTTTTACTTCTAATTAAAAAAGCATCAAAAACATCTTGATGATAATTAGGAATTTGTTCATAAATTATAGATAAAATAGTAAACGGTATAACGTGTCATGGAAATATAGGCCTATAGTTTGTCGTTATTACGTGCCAAAATTGGAATAAAATGAATTTCGGAAAACCATAAAATAAAAGTTTAAAATATTTCCATAATACCAACACACATTTAAAAGTGTAAAGCGGATAGACAACGTTAATACAAATAGCTGCAAAAGTGAGTTTGAAATCCCAAAAAATTAAATTTATGTCTAAAACTAACTACCTTGAAATCAGGAATAAAACGCCACTAACTCGAGCAAGACAAGGTTAGCAAGAAATATTTGGCTATTTCACGTTGCGTGCATGATATTAACTTATGGTGAGGTTGCTAGAGTGACCAATAAGCGAAAACGAATGCACAGCTGATGATCGACTAGAGACGATGGTAGGGAGCTTGAGTTACAACTACCGGGTTGAAAGTGTTAGCAAGTTTTCCATGGTAGTGCGGTCCCTAAAAACCTGCCGCTAGCTCTACATACACATACAATATGTGACACTGGTCTGCTAGTCACGGAGGATGGGAGCCTGAGAACAACTAAGGGTTTGGAAGGATTAGCAAGTGTTCCATGGTGGTGCCTGTTCCTATAAACCTGCACCTAGCCTTACGTGCATATATTATACCTGACACTGGTCTGATAGTCCCGAAAGGTCGGTGCCTGAGTACAACTGAGGGGTTAGAAGGATTAGCAAGTGTTCCATGGTAGTGTCTGTCCCTATAAAACTGCACTTTGTCTTACGTGCATATATTATACCTGACACTGGCCTGAGTACGAAAGAGGGGTCGAAAGGATTATCAAGTATTCCATGGTAGTGTCTGTCCCTATAAACCTGCTCCTAGCTTTACGTACATATATTATACCTGACACTTGTCTGATAGTCACGAATGGTCGGTGCCTGAGTACAAATGAGTGGTTGGAAGGATTAGCAAGTGTTCCATGGTAGTGTCTGTCCCTATAAACCTACTCATTGATTTACGTTCATATATTATACCTGACACTGGTCTGATAGTCACAAAAGGTAGGTGCCTGAGTACAACTGAGGGGTTGGAAGGATTAGCAAGCTTACCATGGTAGTGTTTGTCCCTATAAACTTGCTCCTAGCTTTACGAACATATATTATACCTGAAACTGGTCTGATAGTCACGAAAGGTCGGTGCCTGAGTATAAATGAGTGGTTGGAAGGATTAGCAAGTGTTCCATGGTAGTGTCTGTCCCTATAAACGTACTCATTGATTTACGTTCATATATTATACCTGACACTGGTCTGATAGTCACAAAAGGTAGGTGCCTGAGTACAACTGAGGAGTTGGAAGGGTTAACAAGTGTTCCATGGTAGTGTCTGCCCCTATAAACCTGCTCCTAGCTTTATATACACATACTATATATGACACTAGTCTGATAGTCACGATAGGACGTTGCCTGAGTACATCTGAGGGGTTGGAAGGATTATCAAGTATTCCATGGTAGTGTTTCTATCTATTAACCTTCACCTAGCCTTACGTGCATATATTATACCTGACACTGGTCTAATAGTCACGGAAGGTCGGTGCCTGGGAACAAAAGAGGGTTTGGAAGGATTAGTAATTGTTCCATGGTAGTGCGGTCACTATAAACCTTCACCTAGCCTTACGTGCATATATTATACCTGACACTGGTCTGATAGTCACGTAAGGTAGGTGCCTGAGTACAAATGAGTGTTTGGAAGGATTAGCAAATGTTCCATGGTAGTGCCTGTCCCTATAAACGTGATCCTAGCTTTACGTACATATGTTATACCTGACACTGGTCTGATAGTCACGTAAGGTCGGTGCCTGAGTACAACTGAGGATTTGGAAGGATTATCAAGTGTTCCATGGTAGTGTCTGTCTCTATAAACCTGCTCTTAGCTTTACGTACATATATTACACCTGACACTGGTCTGATAGTCACGGACGTTGGGTGCCTGAGTACAACCGAGAGGATGAAAGTGTTGTTAAGTTTTCCATGGTAGTGCGGTCCCTATAAACCTGCACCTAGCTTTATATACACATACTATATGTGACACTAGTCTGATAGTCACGATAGGACGGTGCCTGAGTACATCTGAGGGGTTGGAAAGATTAGCTAGTGTTCCATGGTAGTGTTTGTCCCTATAAACCTTCACCTAGCCTTACGTGCATATATTATACCTGATACTAGTCTAATAGTCATGGACGGTCGGTGCCTGGGAACAAAAGACGGTTTGAAAGGATTAGTAAATGTTCCATGGTAGTGCGGTCACTATAAACCTTCACCTAGCCTTACGTGCATATATTATACCTGACACTGGTCTGATAGTCACGATAGGACGGTGCCCGAGTACAACTGAGGGGTTGGAAGGGTTAGCAAGTGTTCCATGGTAGTGTCTGTCAATATAAACCTGCACCTAGCTTTACGTACATTTACTATATCTGACACTGGTCTGATAGTCACTTAAGTTTCGTGCCTAAGTACAGCCGAGGTGTTAGAAGGGTTAGCAAGTGTTCCATGGTAGTGTTTGTCCCTATAAACCTGCCCCTACCTTTACGTACATATATTACACCTGACGCTGGTCTGATAGTCCCAAAGGTTCGGTGCCTGAGTACAACTGTGGGGTTGGAAGGATTATCAAGTGTTCCATGGTAGTGTTTGTCCCTATAAACCCTCACCTAGCCTTACGTGTATATATTATACCTGACACTGGTTTAATAGTCACGGAAGATTAGTGCCTGAGTACGAACGAGGGGTTGGAAGGATTATCAAGTATTCCATCGTAGTGCCTATCCCTATACACCTGCTCCTAGCTTTTCGTTCATATATTATACCTGACACTGGTGTGATAGTCACGAAAGTTTGGTGCCTGAGTACAAATGAGTGGTAGGAAGGATAAGCAAGTGCTCTATGGTAGTGTCTGTCCCTATAAACCTGCTCCCAGGTTTACGTACATATATTATACCTGACACCGATCTGATAGTCACGAAAGGTCGGTGCCTGATTACAACTGAAGGGTTGGAGGGATTAGAAAGTGTTCCATGGTAGTGTCTGTCCCTATAAACCTGCACCTAGCTTTACGTACATATATTATACGTGACACTGGTCTGATAGTCACTGAAGGTCGGTGCCTGGGAACAAAAGAGGGTGTGGAAAGATTAGTAATTGTTCCATGGTAGTGCGTTCCCTATAAACCTGCACCTAGCCTTACGTGCATATGTTATACCTGGCACTGGTCTGATAGTCACGAAAGTTCGGTGCCTGAGTACAAATGAGGAGTTGGAAGGGTTAGCAAGTGTTACATGGTAGTGTTTGTCCCTATAAACCTGCTCCTAGCTTTACGTACATATATTACACCTGACACTGGTCTGATAGTCACTAAAGGTCGGTGCCTTCGTATAACTGAGGGGTTGGAGGGATTAGCAAGTGTTCCATGGTAGTGTTTGTCCCTATAAACCTGCTCCTAGATTTACGTACATATATTATACCTGACACTGGTCTGATAGTCACGAAGGTTCGGTGCCTGAGTACAAATGAGGGGTTGGAAGGGTTAGCAAGTGTTCCATGGTAATATCTGTACCAATAAACCTGCTCTTCTAGCTTTACGTACATATATTACAAATGACACTGGTCTGATAGTCCCGAAAGTTCGGAGCCTGAGTACAACTGAGGGGTTGGAACGATTAGCAAGTTTGCAATGGTAGTGTCTGGGCCTATATCCCTGTTCCTAGCTTTATATACACATACTATATGTGACACTAGTCTGATAGTCACGATAGGACGGTGCCTGAGTACATCTGAGTGGTTGGAAGGATTAGCAACTGTTCCATGGTAGTGTTTGTCCCTATAAACCTTCAACTAGCCTTACGTGCATATATTATACCTGATACTGGTCTATTAGTCACGGAAGGTCGGTGCCTGGGAACAAAAGAGGGTTTGGAAGGATTAGTAATTGTTCCATGGTAGTGCGGTCCCTATAAACCCACACCTAGCCTTACGTGCATATATTATACCTGACACTGGTCTGATAGTCACGATAGGTCGGTGCCTGAGTACATCTGAGGGGTTGGAAGGATTTGCAAGTGTTCCATGGTAGTGTTTGTTCTTATAAACCTTCACCTAGCCTTACGTGCATATATTATACCTGACACTGGTCTGATAGTCACGAAAGATCAGTGCCTGTGTACGAAAGAGGGGTCGGAAGGATTATCAAGTATGCCATGGTAGTTTCTGTCCCTATAAACCTCCTAGCTTTACGTACATATATTATACCTGACACTGGTCTGATAGTCACGTAAGGTAGGTGCCTGAGTACAAATGAGTGTTTGGAAGGATTAGCAAATGTTCCATGGTAGTGCCTGTCCCTATAAACTTGGTCCTAGCTTTACGTACATATATTATACCTGACACTGGTCTGATAGTCACGTAAGGTCGGTGCCTGAGTACAAATGAGGGGTTGGAAGGGTTAGCAAGTGTTCCATGGTAGTGTCTGTCCCTATAAACCTGCTCCTAGCTTTACGTACATATAATACACCTGACACTGGTCTGATAGTCCAGAAAGGTCGGTGCCTGAGTACATCTGAGGGGTTGGAAGGGTTAGCAAGTGTTCCATGGTAGTGTCTGTCAATATAAACCTGCACCTAGCTTTACGTACATATACTATATCTGACACTGGTCTGATAGTCACTTAAGTTTCGTGCCTGAGTACAGCCGAGGTGTTAGAAGGGTTAGCAAGTGTTCCATGGTAGTGTCTGTCCCTATAAACCTGCTCCTAGCTTTAAGTACATATATTACACCTGACACTGGTCTGATAGCCACGGAAGGTCAGAGGATGTGTACATTTATGTGTCTTTTGAAATTCGCAATAAAAGTCATACAATGGTACCTAGGCAACTTTTGAATGAGCTTTAGACAGATTAGGGAATTCTTCTAACCGGATCCCACTCTTCATGACATTTATAGGAAACAATGTTTTCTATAACTGATTTTACTTTCTCTAAGAACAATATTTATTGACTATAAAAAAGTAATATTATTGTATTACAGTTTGTTTTAACTGATAGTAGAATACATTTTTTATCTCGTCATTGTAAACATGATTGTACAATAGTCAATAAGTATAAAGCAATGTCGACATTGAAAACCTTTTTGTACAATACCCATTAAGTAGAACACAATTATTACCTCATCATTGTAAACATGTTTGTACAGTAGTTAGTAGGAATGGCGCAAGTAACATGACATTAGTGTAATCATGTTTGTACAATAATCAATGAGTATAGCACAAGCAATAAGTCGTCAGTAGCGACAGGTCTGTCTTTTAAAAGGTTTAAGTTAATGCAAATGCTACTATATATTCAAATATGATGTCGAAAAAGCCCTTAAATGCAAATTAGGTACTTTGGGTTATGAAATGACTTGGAAGCATCTGCTGCTCCTCGCTACAGATATTTGCCGGTAACGCGGTTTACAGTTATGTACCGCAGTATTAGCATAAAGTCAACCGGCGAATCATCTGCTCGTTTCTCCCCCGCCCTCGGGCCGTTAATAGGCATTGCATTGTTCATGCTTTACTCACTTGGACTGGCTTCTTCCAACAACAACTAATCATTTTAAAACAATAAATGGCAGACAAAGTTTTCAAAAGTAACTATGAATTAACAGACTAAGAAGCACTAAATTTTACTTTAATAACATAATTTGAGAAATGAAAAGACGCAAGTAATACATTCTAAATAGAAATAAATCGACATAATATAAAATTCTTGAAAATTATTATTAAAAGTGATAATTAAAGTAAAAATAAATGTTATAATAAAATTTACATAAAATGAACACAGAAAAACCATAGCAAATCACCATCGATAAAATTACGAGTTTTATATCATACGACACAGAATTTACAGGCCTACCGAATACCCCACTAACACAAACATAGAAATAAAACAAAGCTGTAAAAATGGAAACTATAACAAAAATATGACACATTCTCGACAGAATTTGAGGAGACAGCATGGATGTCTTTTATCAGGTAAACATCACAAGAAAAGGGTGAAATAGTTTCAAGAAATGGACCAAACAATAACGGAAAATACAAAATTGCAAGGTCCAGAAGTGCAATATGTAGGTTGATATCTTTTACAGTAGGGAGAATAAACACAATACTAAATAGAGTAAATAACATTCATGGAAACATCAAATTCATATCTGAAATAGGAAGTAAATTTTATATAGACGTCACAGTAATTTAGACACACAGAACTCCAACACAAACAATTACATAATACGTAACATATAAACCCGTCAATTGGCAAAATTACTGCACATAATGCACGAATGTACCCTGGACATACAGGCCCTGTGTATTCTATTTATTAACAAAGTAAAGAAAAGTATGGGAAAATATGAGAAAAATTAGAAAATTAACTAAAACCTAAACTACTATATAAAATACCCAATTAACTAAAAACATAAAACAATAATGGATTAGATTTACACTCATTGAAATTGAAATGAAACCGATAACAAGATTAATTAATGGCCAAAAGTTAAATTAGCCTTTAAATCCGACCTCACAATTAATTATTAATAACATAAACAATATAAACGAAAATAAAACTTACCGCAAAATGGAAGATATTTGTGTATATACAAACACACACACACACACACACACAGGCACACACACACACACACACACACACACAGACACACACACACGCACACTCAGACACACACACAGGCACACACACACACACACACACACAGGCACACAGACACACATACACAGGCACACAGACATACACACACACACACACACACACACACAGGCACACACAATTACACCTTAACTGCATATCAGTCTTTTGAGAATTATTTCTAGAAGTAAACGTTAAATAATTCCAATAAACACATCCAACTAAGCTTTTTACCGAGATGGTTGCGAAATATTTTACCAAACTTTCTCTGCTAAAATCATTTTAGACTGTTCTAGAAGCTAAGAACCGAAATATATTTCACGTTTTAATAATTATTTTTATGTTGAAAACGTGACAAATCCGTCGCAGACTACCTGATAGTTTTTTTACAAAGTGATAGAAATTGTAAAAATTTTAGGTGTGACGTCATAACTTTAGGAGTCTTGTTTAAATAATGTAGAAGATCATGATGGTAAATAGTAACTTTGTAAACCTTTTGGAAAATATTGAATTTATTTTTAATTATAAAATAATTATAGTAACGTCAATAATAAATTATTATTAATATCATTTGTAATAAGAATGAATATTTATTTTTAACAATAAATGTAACAAATATTTACGTTATTTAAAAAGCAATGTGAACATTTTTATAATTTAACTTAGAGTCGTTCTTTCACCATATTTCATTTATTATTTTTTTGTTTTTACTAGTATTAAAATAACAAAGCTCTCGATAAATTTTGGTACAAATAATTATATTGCAGCTCAATTATACATAAGTTTATGCGAGAGCTACAATTAGCAAATTTTGTGGAACAATGGTATCGATTCCCTGGCATTGTGTTAGCATGCTTTGTAACGGGCAAGGAGAGGGAGTTTACCCTACGTTAAGTTAAGCCGGACGTATTAATTTAACTTGGCCCACAACTTTACGTTATCCTTATAATTAAGGACTTATTGTAGTCTATAGAAACAATTGTTGGACACAAAGTAGGGGCGGAGGAAGACTTGACCAGTCGTCAGGCCTGGGTGGAAACTTGAAGTAACTTCAAAGTCCTCACTCATGCCTAGCCTATACATTTTCTACTTAACTAAATGTCTTTCATTCGTTTTTTACATGAAATACTGTTTATCCATATGGCTATAAGAAAACCAGTTAATCATCAGCATTTCTGTTTTATTTAACAAATTTGAAAATTAGATTACGTAGTACACCTACATGATTTTATATTGCTAGAAAAATATTTAATAAACACTTCCATAGATTCTTGTTTAAAAGTAAATATATTACAGTCTTGAATTGTTTAACTATTTATAAAATAGAGCGTTTAAGGTACTTTGCCTTAAGTTATTCTTAGATTTATGTCACTTAAAAGAGATACACTTAATTTTTATTACAGCTTTGTAGCTGTAAACTTGATACAAACTTTTTACACAAACTTGATACACAACGCTGTTACTATGAAATCACACTGTAAAAATAACTCGTAGCTGTCTCCTTTTTACTTTTATTTGGGACACACACACACACACACACAATCACACACACACACACACACACACACACACACACACACACACACACAGGCGCGCGCGCGCGTGTAATGCTATTAAAGTAAACCGTTTTCAATCCAATCCAAAACTGAGGTAAAACTGAAAAACTTCAGTCTAAAACGCGTTCTTTTAGATATTCTATGAAATCCTACGTTGTCTTTAAATAATCCATTTAAAATAAAGCAGCAGTTTCGGTTTAACCTTGTCTCGATCGACACATATCTCTACCCCTACATTAATGTAGTCCCCTAATTATCTACCCTTAATGTAGTCAAACTATTCAATGATTCACAGACATAATTATAGGGAAAGTAAAACATAGAAAGGAGATATCGTCCATTTAAATAAATCACATTTACCATAGCTAAGTATACGTTTTTAGACCAAAACAAAACATTTTTGTTTCGACCTTTGTTGAACGTAAACTTCAATCAAGGTCTTAAGACCAATCACAACTTCTCAATAAGCATTATTTTTTCCGCTACGTTAACTAATTAAATGCAAATTTATGTAAGTTTGCTTTTTAATAATCAAGTAAACGTGTTGCTGCCGCACTTACAGTTTCTTTGGAAATCCAAGTCATCTTCACCCTGTGGCGCTGCGAGACTTCCAGCCAAGATTGTGAGCCACAATATCGCACAGATTAGGCCCGCCATTATTCTCCTGCAATATCACGGGGAAATGTTTAACTTTTGAAAAATATATTTTGGGCTCGTCCAAGTGGACATGGATATTACATACATGTCTGGACAACTGAGCTAACCCAGGCACGATTCTCCACCATCCAGGAGAAAAGTATTTGTATTGTGTTTTAATACGAATATGTTAAATGGTGGAAGCAAAAAAATTAACGCTCCATCGCCACGATGACACTTGAAGCCCCCTGAGACCCCACTTCACCACGTTACGAGTACACGCACACCCGCACTCGCACATATGCCACGAAATAGACGTCCTGACGAATGGAACACATACAAGCCACTGTTGCTGGTGATGGGCAGAAGACATGTGTGCGTGTTTAGTTTGCCGCGGGAGGGGGAGGGGAGGGGACAGCGACGTTTCTATAAATGAGCCGTCCAGTGTCGGAAAGCACGACATAAGTTATTGGGTAGCGAGTTTCTTTATTCAATGGCAGCGTGAGGGTGGCTGAGCCCTTCTAGGGTGTACAAGAGTCTCACGCAAAGACCCATGCAGGGACGGTGAACCTTTAAACGATTACCTTTTTACAACTTTGTTCTGATTTCACGTGACGATAGTTTCAAAGGCTCTTGTACTTCTTACAGTAAAACCTAATCATTTACAAATTTTATTCAAGCTTCTTATGTCCCAGAAATACTAAATTATTCAATAACAAAATAAAAATATTAGAAGACACTACTAAACCCAACATTAAAATGAACAATAAATAAATAGGCCTACAGTAATTGAATGTCTAACTAAAAATTATAAAGAAGAAAACAAGAGAACAGAGGCTTCTGATAAAGTAGATAACAACAAAATAATGAAAATTGACTATTACTTGCAATAAAATCAACATAATAGTTTTAAAAATACTAAAACATAGTAATATTTAGCGGTAAAGAAGGTAAATGGTAATGAAAACCTAGCTAACAAAATCATAGGTAACGAAACAGGAAAATTCATCTTGAATAATATATATCAAGAAAAGTAACCCATATAAATGTTTCTACTAAATAAAACTACTCACAACGGATTCCAACTCCACCCTTAGCAAGAAACTCATATATTTATACAAAATGAATAATTCAGTAAAACATTTAAAATACTTTGTAGTTGTCAATAACGTATTTTATAAACATGACTTCTTTCGTCGCCATAATCATTTATTATTATTACCATTATCAACACTACTAATATTTACCAACTATCAATTATTTTCTACACTTTTACTTTTGGGGAATGCAGCTGGAATATAAACTAATTTATGACTAAACGTCACATTAATGTCAGTTGCAGGTTCGCTTTATATTAATTAGTTTTTAAAATAGCATTAACAAACTGGAATGATTTTGTTTTTAAAGGAAGAGGGATATTAATTTTAACTTTAGCTGTGTTTGTTTAGTGTAGAAAAATAAATCATTAGTTAAATAAACAATATTTCATATTGTCGTGGGGGCACGCTCAGCGCCCTACTAACAAGCATGAGTCATCCAGGTGTGTGTTTGACATGAGGGTAGGAACCCCATGCAGGGGATGGAATTAAAACCTGCTGTCTCACACCGGGCGGTCTCTAAACATGTTTTTGTGAAAGGGAAAATGCATCATTCATTAAACGAATTTATTACACTTACAATGTTTTATAAATATAAAATGTGTTTCTGTGTGTTGGCGTCGGATGTGTCAGCGACACTTAGATGAGTTTATGATATATATTAGAGGTTTTACGTTTGATCGTCTTTCTCTCATCATTGCTGAGGGAGAATATAACAAGTGGAAGTCATTTTCAAAGTGTTCCTTTAATTAAATGTTATAGTAATGAATCTCCAAACAAAAACCTTGGCAATAGGAAACTCAGTATATGGTAACAGTATGCATAACTGTGAAGGACCTAGCACGTCATTATAGGTATCTGAATTATACAAAGAAGCGACAAATAATGGGAGATAACGGGAATAGCGGGGGTAAAGGAAACGATCCAAGCTAAGTGAGGGAACAAGGTTCTGGATAGTTGCGGTGAGTAAAGGAAACGATCCAAGCTAAGTGAGGGAACAAGTTTCTGGATAGTTGCGGTGAGTAAAGGAAACGATCCAAGCAAAGTGAGGGAACAAGGTTCTGGATAGTTGCGGTGAATAAAGGAAACGATCCAAACTAAGTGAGGGAACAAGGTTCTGGATAGTTACGGTGAGTAAAGGAAACGATAAAAGCTAAGTGAGGGAACAAGGTTCTGGATAGTTGCGGTGAGTAAAGAAAACGATCCAAGCTAAGTGAGGGAACAAGTTTCTGGATAGTTGCGGTGAGTAAAGGAAACGATCCAAGCTAAGTGAGGGAACAAGGTTCTGGATAGTTGCGGTGAGTAAAGGAAACGATCCAAGCTAAGTGAGGGAACAAGTTTCTGGATAGTTGCGGTGAGTAAAGGAAACGATCCAAGCTAAGTGAGGGAACAAGATTCTGGATAGTTACGGTGAGTAAAGGAAACGATCCAAGCTAAGTGAGGGAACAAGTTTCTGGATAATTGCGGTGAGTAAAGGAAACGATCCAAGATAACTGAGGGAACAAGTTTCAGGATGGTTGCGGTGAGTAAAGGAAACGATCCAAGCTAAGTGAGGGAACAAGTTTCTGGATAGTTGCGGTGAATAAAGGAAACGATCCAAGCTAAGTGAGGGAACAAGTTTCTGGATAGTTGCGGTGAGTAAAGGAAACGATCCAAGCTAAGTGAGGGAACAAGGTTCTGGATAGTTGCGGTGAGTAAAGGAGACGATCCAAGCTAAGTGAGGAAACAAGTTTCTGGATAGTTGCGGTGAGTAAAGGAAACGATCCAAGCTAAGTGAGGGAACAATTTTCTGGATAGTTAGGTGAGTAAAGGAAACGATCCAAGCTAAGTGAGGGAACAAGTTTCTGGATAGTTGCGGTGAGTAAAGGAAACGATCCAAGCTAAGTGAGGGAACAAGTTTCTGGATAGTTGCGGTGAGTAAAGGAAACGATCCAAGCTAAGTGAGGGAATAAGTTTCTGGATAGTTGCGGTAAGTAAAGGAAACGATCCAAGCTAAGTGAGGGAACAAGGTTCTGGATAGTTGCGGTGAGTAAAGGAGACGATCCAAGCTAAGTGAGGAAACAAGTTTCTGGATAGTTGCGGTGAGTAAAGGAAACGATCCAAGCTAAGTGAGGGAACAAGTTTCTGGATAGTTGCGGTGAGTAAAGGAAACGATCCAAGCTAAGTGAGGGAATAAGTTTCTGGATAGTTGCGGTAAGTAAAGGAAACGATCCAAGCTAAGTGAGGGAACAAGGTTCTGGATAGTTGCGGTGAGTAAAGGAGACGATCCAAGCTAAGTGAGGAAACAAGTTTCTGGATAGTTGCGGTGAGTAAAGGAAACGATCCAAGCTAAGTGAGGGAACAAGTTTCTGGATAGTTGCGGTGAGTAAAGGAAACGATCCAAGCTAAGTGAGGGAACAAGTTTCTGGATAGTTGCGGTGAGTAAAGGAAACGATCCAAGCTAAGTGAGGGAATAAGTTTCTGGATAGTTGCGGTAAGTAAAGGAAACGATCCAAGCTAAGTGAGGGAACAAGGTTCTGGATAGTTGCGGTGAGTAAAGGAGACGATCCAAGCTAAGTGAGGAAACAAGTTTCTGGATAGTTGCGGTGAGTAAAGGAAACGATCCAAGCTAAGTGAGGGAACAATTTTCTGGATAGTTGCGGTGAGTAAAGGAAACGATCCAAGCTAAGTGAGGGAACAAGTTTCTGGATAGTTCCGGTGAGTAAAGGAGAGGAAAGTCTCAGTGCGATGTCTGTTTATTTACTTCCATGAAGAGATTTGAAATTTAATCTACATATTTTCAGTTTCCTCATGACTAGGGGAGACAATCTTTTGTGGGTTTCCTTTAAAATTTGTAAAGAATCTAAATTAAATAAACTACACCCGAAAAATATTAAATAAGGGTGGAGGTAGGATCAAACACCTTGCGGAAAGAGCCCCTATGTAACTAGTAAAGCGATAACTCCTATGTAAGGTACGTAGTATGGGATTAACTTAGAGCTAACGGATCCAATGGAGATTTGACCGATACTGACAAACGTTATGGGGACATGTAAGGAAAGATACATTTTATATATATAATAAATATGGTGATATGTTTTCTTGTAATATATTTAATAAATTAAAAATATTTCAAAAACAGGAACACTTTTATTGCATATATTATTTAAAGCTTTTCGCCGATAAAATAGTACCAGCATCTTCAGGAAAATAATTATCTAACACAATATTTTTACAAAAATTATTCATATGTACTACAAAGAATCATATTTTTAGAAGTAATACACTTATGTAATTTTTTCTATAACGTCAATTACCTTATAAATAGTTTGGTGCCTTGATCTCACTTGAATTTGTTCATCAATTAATTTGTCTTTAACTTTATGCTTATAAATTTCCAATGTTTCACATATATTCATTTTTAATCCTTTATTTATTTCTTTTATTAATTTCATATTTTCTATTTCAGGAAATTCATGTCTATTATTAATACAATGAGTAGCTAAATTTGATTTCTATATGTTTGGTTTAATATAAGCGTTTAAATGTTCTTTGTATCTTTCTTTTAATTTCTTTTATTTGTCCTACATATAATGTATTACAAGTTTGACATTTTATATTATATACACCATTTCTTTCGTTTATATTATTTTGATTATTGTTTTGGTTAATTAAATTTTTAATTTTAATATCAGTTTTGTATGTAATTTGCAAATTTGTTTCTTTAAATAATCTTGTAATTTTGTTTATTTCGTTACCAGTGAAAGTAAAAGTGGTCCAAATTTTTTCTCTCTTATTATGTAGAAAGTTATTGTTGATTTTCTGTTTCTTTATTATAATATTATTTAATTTATGTATAGTTTTTCTTTTATATCCATTTTCTAAACCTATTTGATATATTATAGTTTTCTCTTTTATTTGATCATTCAAGTTCATTGGTATTTTGTGCATTCTATATAATAAATTATACAGCGCTGCCATTTTTTGGTTATATGGATGATTTGAATAATTAGGTATTATTTGATTTGTCTGAGTTGATTTTCTATATATATTATATTTAAGTTTGTCATTATTTCTAGTAATTGTAATATCTAAATAATTTAGTTTATTTTTTTATTCAAATTCATGAGTAAATTTTATATTTTCGTGTATATTATTTATACATTTTAATATTTCGTCAATATTTAAAGCATTATTTTTTGATATGTATATTCCATCATCTACATATCTAAACCAATGTCCTTTTTGATCATATGTTTTAATAATCTTATCTATTTCAATGTCTATATTTTGTAAAAATATTTCCGATAATATGCTGGACATTGGAGAGCCCATTGTTAATTCATCTTTTTGTTTATAAATTATATTATTATATAAAAAATAATTTTGATTTAATATGATTTTAAATGTATTTATTTTTTCTTGTGTTATAATGTTTTATCCTGTTCAAATGTATCTATATTATTTTTTTATTATCGGCGAAAAGCTTTGAATAATATATGCAATAAAAGTATTCTTGTTTTTGAAATATTTTTAATTTAATAAATATATTACAAGAAAACATATCACCATATTTAATATATTATATTGCCTTACTAGGCTACTGGTGTTGTGAATCGCTCCACAGAGCTTAGTTCTATTAGTAATTCATCTTTAACAAAAGATTTAAATTTATATCAGAAACGTAAAATCCCATAATTGCAAACTAATTGTAATATATTTTGTAACAAACAATGTATTATTAATAATATTGTTCCTAAATATGCACAAATTAATATTAAAAATAAAAGTAATGTAGCACAAAAAACATGTAAACAGGCAGAAATTTTGTGGGTTAAAAATTAAATCAAATTTTTATATAAGAAGCAAAATGAAATAACTATTAAAATTTATAAATTACATTTAAAACTAGCATTTTTATGGATAAAACAAAGTGGGAAGAAAAATTTAAATATCCTTTTGTTTAAATATAGACAAAGAAAAATGAACACTCTAACCAAAAAACTAGATATATTAAAAATGAACAAAGATAAAAATACTGAAGTAATCATACAACAAACTGAAAATTATATATCTAAAAACCAATATACACAAATAAATAAAGATCTCACATACAAATATCAAAATGAAATAAAAAATATAATAAAAACATCATCTAAATTATTTAATCAAAAATATAATTATATAAATGAGAATAATAAATTCCAAGATTGAATGGATTAAATTAGGTAAAGAAGATAAACCAATTAGGTCATTAGTTAATTTTACAACTGCTCCTTCTTATAAAATTTAAAAATATTTGCTTTATTGCTTAAAGATAAGGTAAAGTTAAATAATACGCATAATATAAAACACTCGATTGAACTTATAGAAAAATTAAAAGATATTAAAATTGATAATAATACAAAATTAATATCATTTGATGTTACTAACATGTATAATAAAATACCTATAATGAAAACAATTGAAATAATAAAAAATAATATAGATACATTTGAACATGATAGAACATTAACACAAGAAAAAATAAATACATTTAAAATCATATTAAATCAAAATTATTTTTTATATAATAATAAAATTTATAAACAAAAAGATGGATTAACAATGGGAACTCCAATGTCCAGCATATTATCAGAAATATTTTTACAAAATATAGACATTGAAATAGATAAGATTATTAAAACATACGATCAAAAAGGACACTGGTTTAGATATGTAGATGATGGAATATACATATCATATAAAAATGCTTTAAATATTGACGAAATATTAAAATGTAAAATAATATACACGAAAATATAAAATTTACTCATGAATTTGAATCAAAAAATAAACTAAATTATTTAGATATTACAATTACTAGAAATAATGACAAACTTAAATATAATATATATAGAAAACCAACGCAGACAAATCAAATAATATCTAATTATTCAAATCAACCATATAACCAAAAAATGGCAGCGCTGTATAATTTATTATATAGAATGAACAAAATACCAATGAACTTGAATGATCAAATAAAAGAGAAAACAATAATATATCAAATAGGTTTAGTAAATGGATATAAAAGAAAAACTATAGTTAATATAAATAACATTATAATAAAGAAACAGAAAATCAACAATAACTTTGTACATAATAAGAGTGAAAAAATTTGGACAACTTTTACATTCACTGGTATCGAAATAAACAAAATTACAAGATTATTTAAAGAAACAAATTTGAAAATTACATACAAAACTGATAATAGAATTAAAAATTTAATAAACAACAACAATAATCAAAATAATATACACGAAAGAAATGGTGTATATAATATAAAATGTCAAACTTGTAATAAATTATATGTAGGACAAATAAAAGAAATTAAAAGAAAGATACAAAGAACATTTAAACGCTTATAATAAACCAAACATATACAAATCAAATTTAGCTACTCATTGTATTAATAATGGACATGAATTTCCTGAAATAGAAAATATGAAATTAATAAAATAATTAAATTAGGATTAAAAATGAATATATGTGAAACATTGGAAATTTATAAGCATAAAGGTAAAGACAAATTAATTGATGAACAAATTCAAGTGAGATCAAAGAACCAAACTATTTATGAGGTCATTAATGTTATAGAAAAAAGTACATAAAGTGCAATACTTATAAACATATGGTTCTTTGTAGTACATATGATTTAATTTTTGTAAAAATATTATGTTAGATAATTATTTTCCTAAAGATGCTGGTACTATTTTATCGGCGAAAAGCTTTGAATAATATATGCAATAAAAGTATTCTTGTTTTTGAAATATTTTTAATTTATTAAATATATATATATATATATATATATATATATATATATATATATATATATATATTTAAAACAACATAGGTTATTCAAATACAAGAATATTTATTAATTTATATTCAAAGTTTTTCGTTGGTAAACAGTACCAACATCATCAGGAATGAAAATTACAATAATGATTATTGTAATTTTCATTCCTAATGATGTTGGTACTGTTTACCAACGAAAAGCTTTGAATATAAATTAATAAATATTCTTGTATTTGAATAACCTGTTATTTTAAATTATTAAATAAGAAAACGTATTTTATATATATGTTGGAATTCAGAGTGTATCGTAGAGGATCTTTTGCAAACATTTATTATCGGTAGGTGATGAACCCTTCAGTATTTCTTAAGGTTAGAGAGTACTAAAAGAATGGTATAGAAGAAACTGTTTATCAGAAGAGGATAGACCCTTATTTACTAAAGTTTGTGATCACGAAGAGAACTTCATTGTAAAAATTGTTTATCGGAACATAATAAAACTCTTGCTACTTTATAAATGGTTCTAAACACAAAGAAATCTTCTTTTTAGATATAGTTTATTTGAAGATAACAAAACCCCTCCTTTATTATTAATGGTTTTAAACATAAAGGGATCTTCATTGTAGAGATAGTTTATCGGAAGATAAACACTTGCTTCCTTGGTTCTTGGCTCAAAGATATTTTCATTGTATAAATAGTTTATCGGAAGATAACAAAACCCTTGCTTCTTTATTAATGATTTTAAAGAAAACAAAATCTTCATCGTAGAGACAGTTTCTTGGACGATAACAAAACCTTTGCTGCTTTATGAATGGTTCTGAGCACAAAGAGATCGTCATTGTAGAGATAGTTTATAGGAAGATAACAAAACCTTTGCTGCTTTATGAATGGTTCTGAGCACAAAGAGATCGTCATTGTAGAGATAGTTTATAGGAAGATAACAAAACCTTTGCTGCTTTATGAATGGTTCTGAGCACAAAGAGATCGCCATTGTAGAGATAGTTTATCGGAAGATAACAAATATCTTGGTTCCTTATGAATGTTTCTGAGCATAAAAGGATTTTCATTGTAGAGATATTTTATCGGAAGATAAACACTAGCTTATTTATTAAGATTCAAGTGCATCACAAAAGCGAATATCTTTGCTATGTTGCAAGCACGCATCTACTGAGATCCCAAAGGTAATATCTAACATAGAATCAATAGCAGTTTAATTTTTATTCACTCTGCCTTATAGCTGTATTAGATAACTTAGTCGCGCGGTCAAATCCAGATGTTCTAAACTTGAAACACCAGTCCTTGCCAAAACACGACACCTGTTTATCATATATCATATGATTTCTCCGCAGTATTTTTGACTTGTTTTACCAACTTGCTTAAAAATGCTGATAAATATTATAACATTCAAGGTTAAAGAACATAAAACCTGCCCAGTGCATTGTGAGAGTTTCTCGCCCATTGGCAGGAAATAGATTTCTTTTAAATTAGTATTGAAGAAGAATTGCCTGAGGCAAAGTAAATGTTTATGTGTTGAAATAGGCAAACCTGCGCTTTTAATGAAAGATAGAAGTGAGAAGGTTTGTAGACTAAAAATCCCGATATTATAAAACCTAAGGGTAATTATTTTAACATAACTTAGATCTCTAGTCACAGATGTTCTGACTGACTGACTGATTCATAATCCACGCACTTTAAACTATAAAGTAGGCCTACAGAGTTGACATTTGGAGGGAATCTTCGTTTTGTAATGTAGCTACGTGCTAAGAAGGGGCAAAGTTTTAATTTTAAAAAGGGTTTTCTAAATTCAGTTGTAGAACTGCTGAAGTTATTTACCTCATGTAAAAGGTCAGCTGTTTCAAAATCAACAAATAACCATTTATTAGAAAAACTCTAGGCTTGTGATCATGGGGTTTTTAACCGGAAAATTTTAAATAAATAATAAAATTCGAGGTTAAGTAAATATCTATCACTATTCTAACAACAAAAAGTGTTGAATTAAATGTTAATGGTGAACTAAACTCTGTCCAAGATTCTTAATGTGAGAGATGGAGCTTGTATTTCGATCTTTGTCTTACATCGTGGATAAAACACAAGCAGAAAAATGGCTACATAGTATTTTATATCGTACAAAACTGAATTTGCCCACTTTTGAATCACTAAAACCGTTGATCAGGGAAGTAAGCTAATGTAAGTGTTATGAATTTTCATAAATGACGTTTTACTTGTGTTTATAATAATAATTCTATGAAATATTGGTATTTTAAATTCGAAACGTCAGTAGAAATAACCCTTAAATAATTAAAAACGATTCAAAATAACCAACACTTCTTGTAAATATTTCATAAATTGTAAGAAATAGATTATAAATACTGTAAATTAAATTAAATAAGTAACTAAAGAGAACCCAAAAATCATAAATAGCTTGAAAATAAGTGAAAAATAAGTTGATGGGTTGCAATGAAAACTCATATACGTTTTTACAAGAGCTCATATACGTTCATGAGCTTATAATAGTAAGTGTATCAATCAGGTGACACCCCTTCGCTGTAAGACAGGTTGTTGAAGATAACTTCATGCCAACACTGGGCGTTCAAGGCCAACAACAACTTTTACGCTGTATTTCGGTGGTAAAACTTGAAAAAGTTCAAATATTTTGCAAAATATTGAGTTGTTGAGGGAGAAGGAAGGACAGAATAAGCTGGATTTAATAAAAATGTGTAAAATATTTCGACTGATAGTGTAAAAATGAGTCCTAAAACCTCCTTTTAAAATTATTTTTAACCAATAAAACAATAAAAATACATTGATATACCCAAAACTAAAGAAGCATACGGCATAACCTGGCGCAAATTGTAAGAGGGAATTTGAAAATAGAATATTCAATCAAAAAAAAAAAACGAACAACACGACAAAAAAGTCTAAAGAGAGTTTAGAAATATACAGAAATAATTTGAGGAGAATTTAGAAAGCTACAGAGATAGCACGGAGAAAGTTTAGATAGTTACAGAGACAGCATGGAGAAACTTTAGAACGGTACAGAGTGCGCATGAGAATAACTTAGAAAGTTACAGAGATCGGATGAAGAAAATATAGAAAGGTACAGAGATTGATTGAAGAAAATTTAAAAATGTACAGTGATCGCTTGAAGAAAATGTAGACAGTTTAGAAATCTAGAGATAATTTAGAAAGTTTAGAGCTGTAGAGACAGCTTGAAGAAAATTTAGAGGCTATGGAAGAACAATTGTCTTACATGAAAATTGGTTATTCTGGATTGAACGAAGGACAAAACGCAGAATATATACATATATGTATATACTACGTGTATGTACAAGTTGTAAGAGAAAGCACAAATAACACCTAGTGTGTACTTATATTATTAAAATACTGATAATTTCTGCGCCATAACTGGAAAGTAGGAAACGTTAATGAAAGACGAAAGAAGGCCCAAAAGGAGCAGCTTTGTTAGAGAAGGCATTTTTGTTGCCAGTAATTACCGCAACAGTTGAGGACGCGAGAGCGAGGTGCCTTCAAGTAGAATTGATCGAGTTTACGCAGATGCGAAGCGGAATATTACAGGATTTACTTGTTCGCTACGCTTCTTGATTCAGTTCTCAACGTGTTGCTCCCCTTTACAACAAGATGGCGTTAAGATTGAATCCTTGTGGGATACAACATTCCACACAGCATTGCTTAGTTTGCAACTCCTTTATTAGTCATTTAGTAAACTGATTGATTGCCAAACATTCTCTGAAACAACCGAAATGCTACATCGTTGCACGAGGAGCATAACAACTGTGTTTAGCAGGGCTGGATCTCGTGAAATCTCCGTGGAATATCGTTAAGACTTATAAATAACGCCCTCCCACGCGAAGAGGCTGGGGCACCGTATTCTTAGAACTTGGCAATGACGAGTCACACAAATATTTACACATCAATTCATTAAGGGAACTGAAGCCATTGAATGACACTAGAACGGTTAGAAGTTACTTCATTGTAACATCCTGAAACTTGGAGCTGGATTTGGTGTAGGGTTTAAGGAGACAAGAAAAATGCACATAGTTTTGTTCCCTTCCACAAACATAGCTTAGTTAATTTTCTTACATTAATATTCAAAGTAGCTTGGACATTAACTAAAAGTACAATTTAGATTTGGTATATTGTAGCTATTCTACATCTCACTTTTGTTGCCTTTACTTATATACGAACGAAGTTCTTTCAGAAAGTAACCTGAGTGTTCCTCTTTATTTTAAATTTTCTCCATGAGTTCTACTTTCATGTATGTGTTTGTTTTTTCTAATTTTATACATTCTTGTAGTTTGAGCTACAAACTTATTTGTAACTTTATTTTACATTAAAATCATAATAAATATAATATTTGAGAACTACTGTAATCTATTAGAGTTTCCTGATAAGTCAATATATCCGATATTTAACAATACATCCACTTTACATAGGGGAAACAATTCCAGCAGAATCTACACGCATATAGGTATCTAGAGGAAACACGCCAATTTTCTAACTACATGAATGCTCAAGGGTTAAAACTCATTTGTTTTCAGAATCCTACAAAACCTCACCTGACAAATCTCTGTTTCTACATCTCATATTACACTCTTTGATACAGAAACTTGTTAATCGGCAAACATTATTGGATCAGTTATAACCATACCAACACTACTAAATACCTTTATAAAATGATTCTATCTGATTCTTTAAACCCGTTTGAAAGCCAACTATTCTGTACAAGAGCAGTAACAGAGGGTGGTGGAGTGTAACAGAGGCATCCATGAGGATAAAATCTATTACGTCACAAAATGTCGTTACTATCATTCTCAGCTCTCCTACAAAATTTTTCCAACTCTCTCTGTCTTCTATAAACATCACCATCTGCTCATAAGTTATTAAACAAACTTTTATATCCTGAATGAATACACACACGAGACTAATTCTACATTAAAAGCTTAGGTATTAAGTAACTTAACTCAACGTAATAACCAAGTGAAACAATTAGTTTACACTACGCGAAGAGATTTAAGCCACTCCACCTTTCTCACTCTCGTTCTTGCTCCCAATGTCTCGTTAAATACAGTGTCTAGTACTACAGCTCCTCCAAGTACTAACACAACCGACAGGTCGGGGTAGGGTACTTGTGTCATACAGCCAAGAATCTGAGCCAGGATTTTTTTAGTCCCAATGTTCCCTACCAAATTTCACCTTCCTCTGGTTTTCTCTTCTTCTACAGAATAGTTAAGCCTCTGCATGTAGTCTGTAGGGAGTGAGCTACTGCGCATCTACTGCCATTCAGCTTCCGTTATTCTTTACCAGAGTTTTTCATTGCTATTTCAGTCCTATATTCATTCACAGTGCCTTCCTATACTTGGAAGGCGTCAATAGTCTTCCTGGAGCACTGCAAGTCTAGGACTAAGTACGTTGGACCGGCGTCAATAGTCTTCCTGGAACACTGCAAGTCTAGGACTAAGTACGTTCAACCGGCGTTAATAGTCTCCCTGGAACACTGCAAGTCTAGGACTAAGTAAGTTGGAC